>QMIH01001810.1:3279-38448 GCA_003987875.1 Clarias batrachus | reverse complement strand
TATATATATATATATATATCACAAGTCCTCATAAAGATGACCAAACCTGACCCAACAAGACAAAGCTCATGAAAACATGGTGATGAAAATGAGATGTTAAGAAAGCATGTATAGGTATACACAAACCTTTTTTCCATATAGTTTAAACATAGAGAACATGGGCAACTTTAAACAGGTTCAATTCAGGATGAAACAGGAACAATTGAGTTTGTGTTTTGATACCAGATAAACTTCATAAGTAACTTTTATCTCTTTGTCCTAGCAAGGCATCTAATAAGTTTCCTATGAGACTGCAGTCAATGAATCTTGAAATGATAGAGATTAAATCTCCACCCTAATTGCGCAACTCCTGCATTAATAACTGCTCATTATGGCTTCGGCTAAACACCAGCTGGGAATTGATTTAATGTTGGCAAGCTACAAGCACTCTACAAATCTACAGTGATTAAAAGCAAACCTCTCGGAGGTTCAGTGCCACATGGGGCTATGCATTCCATAATACCATACGACATAAGGGTTTACATAATGACCTATACGCTATACTAGTGCACATTACAATTCTACGCAATTCTATACAATTCTATACTCTATACAATGCAAATTAACCCAATTCAGTGATGTGCACGGGCAAAGCACAACGCAAGTTGGACAAGGTTTTGAAAATCAAATAAATGATTCCATAATTATTCACTCATGTAGACGGTGTCCAGCATACCAACTCCTTAGCATCACAACAACAGCATGTCTTGGGAAACGTGACGCACATGTACCTGCATGCTAGCTAACCAGTTGGGATTCGCTATACAAACGTCTAACGGCAAACAGTAATGACCTATTGGTTGTGTGATAAAGTAAAACCGATGTTGCGCACCTGTCAGTCAGGAAATAAAGCAATGTTTTGCCCATTCATACAATTTATTGCAACATTTGTGCTCTTTAAACAGTCCGCTTTTTGACTAGTTGAGTCCAGCATGTTAGCTTTTTTTTTTTTTTTTATTAGATCAAATTTGCCTGTCATGACAGTTCACATTCATAATCACAAGTGACTTTTTTCTCTTTCTTCCATGGACGTGTCTGTCCCCTGAATCTCCACATCAATACATCTGTGCTTGCACCATCGACACCATTGACAAGAGCACCGTGCATGGATGGATGAAGAATTTGAAATATGGGTTAGTGAAGACCAACCGCACAGTAATAAACCATCAACTGGGACAAAATGGATTTTCAAAAAGTGTTCGAGGTCCGGGTTCAACAATGGCACAAATGCACCAGGCGTGATTKAGAATACATTGAATAGTATCTCTGTATAGACGAAGAGTTACTCTACCGGCATATGCATTTGGACAACCTATGTCAGTTATACCCAAATATGCATTAATTTTGGTACAGCCCTCATAATTGGTATAATAGCTATTGACAGAATGTATTGTTCTATTCAATTGCAATTTAAACTGCAATTAGCTTAATACTATGRCTTGTTTCAATTGTAATTGCTTATGTAGTAGTGTATGTAGTTGCTTATGTATGTAGCGTATCCCATAAAGAGCACTTACAGTAGCAGAATGTTGTATGGTTTAATAATAAGGCTATCACATAAACAAAGCTCTTTATATTAAGTCTGAAATGTCAGTGCAGACAATATTAATGTATTGTTTACTGCATAAAATCAATTTATCCATCCATCTAGGAGCCTCTGTAGGGATGGATGATTACCATTGTATTTATTCAAAATTCTTAGAACCTCCAGTCAACATACACACATGCATTCACACACTATGAGCAAATTGGGAACGCCAAAGAACTTAATCTGCATGTCTTTGTACTGTGAGAGGACACCCAGAGTAACCCACCAAGTATGGGAAGAACATGCAAACTTCAAACTGTTCAAACTCACAGACCCTGAGGCGGGAATCAAACTCAGACCCTAGAGGTGCAAGAAGACAGAGCTATATAAAACCAATATCACACTCGCAATCATGCTGTTGTACTGAAGCCAAAACTTGACCAAAGTTGATCCCCGGTAGCTTTGCATGATGAAGCACTAGTTTATAAGATTGGATTAAAAAATTAATCTAACACTGCATTTTGCATACACAGTATAATCCTAAAACTTTTAGTAAGTAATCATATATAGTCATCTCATTGATATAAGGTGACAGCTGACAGTTTTTTGTTTTTTTTTTTACATTTTTATAATTATCAGTTGTGCAGGTGAAGATGATGCTGTGTTCATGATGAGYGGTTGGTAGGATGCAGTCGACTCACGTGTTTTCACACGTCATTCATGTTTTTCACACAGTCTAAATCAAAGCCCATGATCAATTCATCACCTACACACACCGTTCACTTAGTTTTTCTCTTCTCCTGCCAAAGGTGATTCATTTGAAAATTTACTCGTCTTAATCATTTACTTCGTCTTCATGGAAATATAATTAATAATCAGCTTTGCTGAGTAATAATCACAGCTGGATGTGATCATCCTCAGATGTTTCACAAGGTTTTTTTTTGTTGTTGTTGTTGTTGATCAATTCATTACCAAATTTTATGATTAGCTACCGTGCGTGCTAAAGATGGAGGGAAAATTTTTTATTTTGTTTATTTGTTTATTTATTTATTAATTTATGTATTTATAATTTAATTGCATTTGAGGTGGTAAAATGTTGCGGCACCATGGCCCTGAAGAATCAACATGTCATTCCAGTGTAAGCAAGCAATGTGTAGATATCTAGCTTAGACAACATCCCAATATCATAATCACAAACACTGTCCATGCTGTCATGGCCAAACTCAAAGTAGGATACATTGCATGGATTTCATTGCATAGTGACTGCAATATGCACTTCTACCTCATTAGCTCCAATAAAAAGTGTCATAACACAGAGGTTATCAAAAGTTTAATTTAGACCATAATCTCATAGTTTTAAACTTACATTTCGAGTCCCTGTTTTTATTAATAAATCACACAATGGTTATTCAATTGGTCATTCTAGCAAAGCGGCTTTACAGAATCTTGAAAATTATTGCTTAGAAAATTATGAGAATGTGTACAGAATATTATATTATATTATATTATATTATATTATATTATATTATATTATATTATATTGTATCGTATCGTATAGCAGGTTAAGCATTTATACAGTTTGCAGTTGTTACTTTTAATGTAAATATTATGGTTTCAATGTGTAAATATAAAGTTAATTGATTCCAACTTTTGATTTGTGAAGTTTTTTTTTTTTTTTTTTAAGTAAACTCTAAATACATATACATCTGGTCAGTCTTTCAAGCAACACCATCTAGTTCTTGTTTGTTTATTAAGACGTCACACAAAGTTTTTTATGTACAAATAATTTGTTCACGTTCATAAAACATAAAGATGACAAAGTGGCTCCTGGCCACAGTCTTCAAGGCTTTAATGTGAAATAGAAAACTGTGCACTACAGAAGAGTGGCATAGTGGTGTAGTGGTTAGCACTGTGGCTACACACCTGAAAGGTTGAGGGTTTGAGTGCTGACCTTGGGTTTGTGTGTGTAGAGTTTGCATGTTGCATGGGGCAGTGGTGGCTCAGACGGTTAAGGCTATGGGTTACTGAATTTAAGGTTTGGACTTTCAAGCCTCAGCACCACCAGGCTTCCACTTCTGAGCCTTTGAGCAAAGCTGTACCTCTATATGCTTCAGGAGTGCTGCATCCTGGCTTAATTCCTTATGTTATCCCTGTAATTCGTGGGTTTCCTCCAGTTGACATGCAGATTAGACTAATTGGCATTGCAAAGTTCCATGTTTCGGATGAGTGTGTGTGTGTGTGTGTGTGTGTGTATGTGCTTGTGTGTGCCTTCTGTTGGACTGGCAATAATGAGTGAGTGAGTGATAAAGCTACAAAAAAAAAAGCATTTAAGCATTATAACCCTTCATTCATGTTGTATACCGTGCAGTTTCTTAAAGAAACCTTTAACCATTATAAAGAATGATTTCAGGAAATTCGTTCTCTATATCATTGTAATTGATGCTCTGGCTAAGCTAGGCCTGCCATCTTGTTCTTTTCCTTCTGCACAGCTGTATTTTTTCAAACTGGTAACGAAATGCATTTAAACGAGCTTTCTTTGGATCACATCCTGCTGTTTTAGTTAAACAAAAATTGTGTAAAATATTTGTCAAATTATGATCATTACCAAAATGCATGCTGATACCAATATCATCAAAACATCTCTATTATATTATATATAATATAATATAGTTCATGTGTCTAACCGTCATGTTCCATGTCCACCCTGAGGACATTTTTCACTGATGTAAGCATTTAATGACCACAATTAGGAAAAGCGACATATTATCGAAGGTGACTGTGTACTGTTTATCAAATATATTTTGAATTCCTGAAAAGCTTTTATATTATTAAATAATGATTCACTCCCAAGGTGGACATGTTAAGCTGACAACATCTGACCACAAACACAATATGACACTAAATGTATCCGTGGTAGCTGTTTTAGGTTCCACCAAACAATGAGTACATGTTAGTTTTCCCAGTGGCAGTGCCATCCTGCCTCAAGTTTTGCCTGCCTTTTCTTTTCATACAAACCACTTATTCTATACCCTATAAATGAATCATTCAGTTAATTAGTTTATACATGGGCATCAATAAGGTCTAGGTCAATAAGGAAAGGTGGAAAATACTTCAGGTCTACCTCATTGGCCGCAATATAAAATTGGACAGGATGGCCCAACATGAGAGAGAGAGAGAGAGAGAGAGAGAGAGAGAGAGCGGGAAAAGTGTAACATGTGCACTGAGGATCCACAGGAACAGAACTGAAAGTCCCTGAGGACTGAAATGGAGCTCGGTCTCTTCACCAGCGTTTGCTAATAACACATGACCCCAGTCGCCTCCACACAGAAATGACCTCCATGTCATTTCTACTGAGATACCTGAGGAGATCACAAACCTGCTGGGGAAAAAATAAAGATCAGTTCCTGGTATGAAATGAATATTCACCTGAGGAATAACCTGAAATGAGCCAGCGTTTAGGTAGCGGATAGAAAAACGAGAATTTGCTTTGTAAATTAGCTTCGTTTCTGATCACAGTTTTATGTGCAGTTTAWCTAGCRACATTCTCATGAGCTGTGTCCTTAATCAAAATCTCTGACCTCYYATTAAATACTGTTTAATCATCYAGGAAATCCAGAAGTCACATGCGTAAAACAGGCCTGTCCGGAGGTAAAATATTTAAACAGTAACTGTTATACAGGGAACCCTGGTTACTTTTATTTCTCAAGAACAGTCCAAAATGGTACATAACCATAACAAAGGATTTGGGACATAACCCAAGTTTGATAAGGATGGGGAAATGTGCTCCAGAAAAAGTCAGTGACTATTGTAATTATTCCCATTTGCGCGACCATTGTAGGACCTTTGGTCAACATTTACATGCACACACTACGGGCAATTTGGAAATCAGTCTAATCTGCTTTGTCTTTGGACAGTGGGAGGAAATCGGAGAAGTCGGACAAAACACACCAGCACCAAAGGAGAACATGCAAACTCCATTCAAGCGAGATGCGAGAATCGAACCTGAGACCTGAAGGAGCAAAGTGACAGTGATAACCACTAAGCCACCATACCATGGTTTCAACATACATTTGGCCATATTTGGCCATAGTGTATTATGTGGCATTATGGGATGGGTCTCTCAGTCTTTCCAAAATCAGGCCAAGTATACAAAGAATCAAAGAAACAATCTGGCACGGGTGGTGCTGTAACCTCTAGAGAGAGCCGATTGGCCGAGCTCTCTCAGAGGGGAGGGATGAGATGTACATAGTGCTCCCACATTAATCACGGCTCTACAGCCAGTCAGGGGCGTCTGTGAGCTCGCACAAGCGTAAATAGCGGATAGCGCTGTCCCCCGAGTGTGTTACGCTGCCCCCAATGGTGCGCGAGCAAGCAGTTTGAAAAAGATGCGGTCGGCTAGCGTCGTCGTGGTTCGGAGGAAACACGGATAGTCTTCGGCCCTCTCTGCTGAGTGGTAGTAGTAGCCTTAATGTGGGAGCCCCCTAGTGACGGGGAGGAAATGGACATGACTAAATTAGGGAGAAAATCAGGGAAAAATCCAAAAAAAAAAGAAACAAACAATCTGGCAGCTTTTGCCAAGACAACAATGCAGCTATGATGACTCAAAAATAGAATAATATAGCCTTTCTCTCTTTCTCTCACTCTCTCTCACTCTCTCACACACACACACACACATACACGCAGAGACTCGATGACCACACCAAACTGCTAGCGCCTGGTTCTCACGAGGCCGCAGCCTGACTAAGCCCACTCATCTCCACTCGCGGTTTAATCACAGAAACTGTAAAACACCCACTCCTCACCCTGCGACTCTCACGAGGTTTTGTGTGGCGCTCTCACACCCCTCCACATAGCCAGGCCAGCAGAGAGCGAGGCACAGACTGGCATTAATTACAGTGAGTCACCACTGTCCCTATTGTAGCTAATCACATCCAACCACAGGYCTATTTTTACCCCTTTTTCACCACCGTGGGTGCCAATGTTTAATCATCACACCGACGGGCCAGTTCAGTCTGGCCTTTAAGAGCTGCCTAAAATCTTGCCTAAAACAATGATATAACGTGGAGTCTATAATGTGTAGCTGGATACGTAAACATGAATGAGAGAAATATTCTACAACTGGATATGAGGGTCAAGTAAATAGTGGCGAAGGCGTCATGTGATAAATACGAAKCGGAGTTCGGGATGTGAATACGAGAAATGAAAATATCTAATCAGTACAAAGGTTTGTCTCTTCCATGGTTTCAGGATGATAAAAAAAAAAAAAACATAGAATACAGTATGACAAAACAAATACGTTTTCAATAGTTAGTAGAAGGGAAGATGGTTCAGATGCAGAGGCAAAGGGATAGTTTGTTAATAATTAGTTATAAGTAGTATTACTGACTGACTTGTGGATAAAACTGATCTGCACTCTGATTGTATTTAAAACTCCTTTAAGGTGTTCTTATAAAGCATACCCAAAAGGGGCTCCTATAAACAATGATGATTATCTTCGAAGAGCAGTATTCGGACAATATATCTGATAGTAAGGCGTTCTTACAGTAAGTCATTTTTGTGATATTAGCTTCGATCATTCTTTTTCCCGAAAAGTTCAGAGTAGTTACTTTCGGCTGGGTTGTAAGCCATGCATGTCACTCAGCGGACACAGTGAGGGAGTGAGAGCGACACAGAAAAGGACACCRAGTGTGAGATGTGGCGGAGAGAACACTTTCCCAGAATGTGTAAACTGGTAGGCAGCGCCACAGTGAATGAGTGTAGGAGTCGACGAAAAAAGAACAGCGCTGACATTGTTGTGTACCAGATAAGCCCATTGAATATAGTTACCCATGGGTGTAATGTGTACGATGTCAAATCTTTGCGCGTTGAATGTACCGAAGTTAAATTTAGCTCAACAAATTTGGAAACGGGAAAGTTTACCGGTTAGTGGGAATTTTTGTGTTTTTATGTTATAGATGTCAAGCTAGAGTTCTGGAGCTGTAAATATACAAGGGGTGTTCGAGTCAAACCGGGACTTGTGTTGAATTGTCACAAATGATTGAAATCTACAAAAGAATTCATGCACGGTTTTTAAAGGAGGTTGTACAGTACGTCCACAAATAAGGTGGCTTGTAACCCACTGCAGTCGTTCCCGTGAACAGCCATGGATGATTCATACACACTTCACTGGGGGGGAAAAAATGATTATTGTCTCTGCCTCGTGTTGTATTGTATGATGAATAGCACTAATGCTAATCAAGTTTTTCCAGTATAATGGGGCGTCCAAATCAAACAGGGACCGATGATAAGAATTCTTGAAACATTTTTTAAAGAAGGAGAAACTGCCACATCCGCAGTACAGTCCTGATCTCGCTCCGAGGCATTCCAACATGTTTGGGTTATTAAAGGAGTTCCTGGGAGGCCAGTGTTTCAAACATAAAGCAGGCAGACTGATTATGGCTCCATCTTGTTGAGAAGGAGTGCATAAGAGTAGCAGCGGATCACATAGAGAAAAAAGGTTGTTGTTGTTGTTTTTTTACTTTCAAAATGCAGTGGAATTCATTTTGAAAGTTTGATATGAAACACTACCAGGTATGTCATTATAGAAAAATAATCACATGATGATTACAGTAGGTAGTGTAAAGTGGCTCAGTGTTTCTGTTCTACTCAGACTGATGCTTATTCCACACTATTCTCCCAGTGATTCAATTCATAAAAATATACAGTATTAGTAAACGAAACGTCAACATCTCTAGTTACGTCTAGTTCATCATATCATTATCATATATACTCCCGTCACTCTCACGTGTCTCTCTCCAAAACATGTTAAAATGGCAAAACCCACAGCCGGTCATTAATATAAAACCCGAGAGATTATTTCTCCTGTCTGACCAGAGCCTTTAATAATAATCTGCTCATGCACTTTAGCACAGAGCTGCGGAGATGCAGCGATTTGAGTCTCCTTTCATATCCTGACAAAAGGCAGCTCTAAAATGGGCATTGAGTTGGCAGAGATATAAAAATAGTGTCATTGGGTGGGTGAGTGTGAGAGACGCACACAAACACACACACACACGCATACACGCACATTTGAGGGAGTGTGTTTGTGTGTGTGTGTGTGTGTGTGTGTGTGTGTGTCTGTGTGTTTTTGTGCTAGAACAGAATGCAGCCTCTGAGAGTCGTGCACCAGGACATCTGCGCTGGAGAAAACGTTCTGCATGAACAAAGTGCTGTGTAAGGGGAACACACAAGCCTGGGGAGGGAAGTGTTTCTCACATGGCTAGGGGGAAAAAGAGAGAGAGAAAAAAAACAAGAACAAAGGAGGACAGAAATGGTGTTTTAGTCATCTGTTTACTCACCCATGTGCATGTGCATATTCATCCATTTATATCGGGCTCTCTATCCATTTCCCTCTTTTTCTCCCAGAAAAGCTTCACGTTGCTAAATTTATTCGGTATTGTCAGAAATTATGCTAGTCTGATTTTCCAGAGTGCACTTCCCTCCTGATACTTTGGCAAAGGGATCAAGTTTAATCCGGTTAAAGCATTCAGAAATTGGTTGTAGACAGTTTTATAGTTTCGCATTGACGATAGAGACGAGTAGACATTACTGTTCCAGTTCTCGCTTGGGGAGTTTGGGGTCAGATAGAAGATCTGAAACTGTAATTAAGGTGAATAACTTTTCTTATCTCTACTGATCATCTGGTTCAGGGTTGCATGTGGACTACAGACTATCCCAAGGAGCATTTGATGGGGTACACCTTGGATGGGGTGAGAATTCATAGCAGGGCACACAAGCACACACTCACTCACACCCTATGAGGGATTTTGGAAATAACAATAAGCCTAGTTTGAAATGTGGGGGAAAAACTGGCGCGATCCAACAAGCATGGGGAGAACATGCAAACTCCATGGGCATGGATCCAAGATGGGACTCGAACCCTCCACCCTGCAGGTTTAAGGCTAGAGTGCTAACCACTATACCACCATGCTGCCCTAAAACCATTAAATGCATTGATAAATAATAAGAAACATTTCACATATTTTATCAATTTGTTTATTCATTTTCTGTACTATTCATCCTTAGTAGAGTTGCAAGTGGGTGCTGAACCTACAGTATATCCCAGAGACCTCAGGGCACAAATCTGGGGCACCCCCTTAATGGATTGATTCATCTATCCATCCATTGATGATAACCTTTTGTATTTTATTGTATCCGGAGGAAACCCACCAAGCACGGGGAGAACATGCAAACTGCATGCACACAGACCTGAGGCGGTGATTGAACCCAGACTTTGGAGGTGCAAGGCGACAGCGCTAACCACTAAGCCATCGTGCCACCCAATCATACACCACAGGCTCATATCTTTCATATCTAACATTTATTCATGTGCCAACCCATTATTGACTAACATTTATGTTTTAAGTAATTTTATCGTATATGTCTCCGAATAGACGAGCAGTGAGTAACATTTAGCTTTCACAAAAAAAAATAATATATGAATAAATAAACCTTTATTTTACCCAGACCAACCCCACCACCTATATAACTACATATTCCTGATTCCTATAAGTAAACCATCAGTTCTGTTGCAATGGTAGGCAAAATATTTTAGCAAACTCAGACTTTTTGAGTGCCTTTTTCCCTTCTTTATCTTATCTCTCATCCTCCATCTCTCTTCCTCTTGTATCATCTCCTGTTATCTCTCAGTCTGCGCCTGCTCTGGCGTCGTGAGCGTGTTGCCATGGTTACGGCAGGGTTATTTTTTGCCCAGTGATGGTACAGGAGTGGGCGCTGTCGGTGTTATTAGACTCGGAGACAGGCTGGTGGGCCGAGGTGGACAGGCGGGGGTGGATCTGAACCCACTTGCTTTGTCTGGAACAAAATGTCTTCTGCACTCGCCGCACAAGTCCTCTCCATGTCTGTCTCCCTCGCTTTTCTCTCTGTCTCCCTCTCCCTCGCTTTTGTGCCTGCGTGTCTGGATTGTGACTCTGAGCTATTTGGGCTGTCAGAGGGGGAGGAAAGATGTTACTCTACTGATACAGAAACGAGAAGAGGACACTCAGAAAAGAGAGACATGATACACACATGCTCTGTACACTTATACATGCTAATATGGCAGACCAATATGAGTCACATATATGACACTAATATGAAACTTGGGTATCTATGAAATGTTCTATGAAGATCCCAATTGTCCAAAATCTTCAGCGATACAGCACACGTATCCAAAAGCGCTGATCCAAAAGGATTATTTGAATTTTGTCTGTGAATATCAACAAAAATAAACGCTTAAGATGATATCTGACCATTTCAAATCTTATAAAAGAACATCTCAAACAGATCATTTCGGTTATAACAGACATTTTGTTTCTAATAGTGGTTGAGAAACATGTTCTTAGTTCCAAACTCATGTCACCAGGGTAGCCATGTAAAATAATAATAAAAATGTATCACCTTTAACACAACCTAAAGCTTATGTAAACAAACGTGGTTCTAAGAGCCAAGATTTTAGTTTGTAAAAGGAAAACACTGACCCCTAGTGGCTAAAGAGTAAAATTGCAAAAGAAATTGAAAAATAGTGTTACATTGGTTCATTTTGAAATTGTGTAAGATATGTCTCTGTGAAAACCACTCACTCACTCAGTCGCTCACTTATTCATATTCTATACCGCTTTATCCTGGATATAGAGTCGTGGGGGAGCCTGGAGCCTGTCCCAGGAGACTAAGGACACGAGGCAGGGTACACCCTGGATGAGGTGCCAATCCATCACGGGGCAGACATACAAACACGGTCAGTTACAAACTATGGGCAAATTTGGAAGCGCCAATCAGCCTAATTTGCATGTCTTTGGACTGTGGGAGAAAATCAGAGTACCTGGAGGAAACCCAAAAACCACAAGGAGAACATGCACACAGACCCTGAATTGAACCCAGAACCTGGAGGTGCAAGGCGACAGTGCTAAACACTAAGCCAGAGAGATACATTTTTGCCATGGCAATTAAGTCGATGGGATTTTTGGGAGGTAAATTGCCCCCGCAAGGCATCACCCCTTTGAAAAGTCACATTTCATTCCGAACAAGCTGCTCGATTTGACACCTCTTTCATGGATCTACGGTAAACAGTAGACCTCTTGCACCCCAGGGGTACAACCTATACCCTCTTACGGGGTCTGTTCTGACACAGCTTGCAAGCCACTTCAAATTTTGTAAATTGGGGATTTCTACCACATTCTTGCTCTGCACTACAATTTTTCAAAGCTGGTCTCAATGTTAAGTCTACGGGACTTAATCTTGGCTTCTTATCGCTTAAAAGGCCTTGATAAATGTGAAGTCATGTATTCGAGAGGGTATCAAAAAGTAAACAAACTCTGTTTTTTCACCACATGTCCTCCCTCAGACATCTAAGGTTGATGGTCTGGCCACTGGGGATGAATTCTCGATGCACAATGCCATAAATGTCGTAAAAGAATAAGAATACTGACCTAACTCACCTTTTCCTATGGAGATGAAACTGTAAAGACTGTTGCTTCGTCTCAGGGTTGTACCCATACACCCAATTTTTGTCATTGACAATGATCCTTGACATTAAGGACTTCAATGTCAGAATTAAACACAATGGTACATGGGACATGGCACCGCACATGGTCAGATTAGCACCAGTTGCACGGCTCCCAGTGTACACAGGACAATGTCTTTCGGCACACTGAGTTATGAAGGTCGGTGCTCCTTGTGACTGGACCTGCAGCCTTGTGCTGCCATCTGGTGGCGTGTTACAAAACTAATCTTGAAACTTTTTGATACCACTTCATATGTTTGTGTTCTTGGGCTATTTAGTTTTTATTCATGTTTCCCTCCTCACTGCTCTATAACTTGTATAATGTCAGGGGTAGCTCAGTGGTTAAGGCATTGGACTACGGTTCGGAAGGTCCCAGGTTCAAATCCCACTACCATGAAGTTGTCCATGTTGGGCCCTTGAGCAAGGCCCTTAACCCCAACTGCTCTGATGTATAATGAGATTTTTTTTTTTTTTAATGTAAGTCACTCTGGATAAGGGCGTCTGCCAAATGCCTAGATGTAGATGTATAATCTAACATTACATATTATAGGTAAAGCTTCATAAGCTTAAGAAAACATTTTAAACCCTATTAAAATGCTAAAAATGTCTTTCGAGTAAGCAAAAGTGTTCCGCTCATTTCTTCAACTTTCTATATGGGGCATGTTGAGCTTCTGTAGCAGAGCAAGCCTTGTTTCTTCTTTTGGCCAGTGTGAACTGCTTTACAACAGTTTACAGCAGATCTTTAGCATATGATCACACTTGCAGCAGATCTTTATGACCACACTTGCAGCAGCCTTTTTGTGCATCCAAACAAAAGTTACCATAAACTGCTGTAAGTATGGGTGCAGCTGATACATGCAAAAAAAAWTTTTAAAAATCAATCCTCAACAGTCAAGCTGGTAAAAGTGTGTTGTGTTCTTGTTTCAGGTTGATTTCACAGAGCTGTAGAAGGGGCAACAACGCAAATTTATTACTAAACATTAAGTCATTAATCTTCCATTCTGTTTATCCTGTATGGAGTCACACGAATCCTGGAGCTCATCATGGCATGAATGCATACCTACTCATACCCTCAATCATACACTTCAGGCACATCAACTGTGATCAACACTAATCAACTGTGATCTTTGCACTGTGTGGGGCAGAAGCACAGCCAGAAGCAGAGCCACCTTGTACCTTCCCCACTTACTAATCAATTTGTTTCATATTAAATACACCTTCATAAAATACCTTTACACTAAAAAAATATCTCTTTTTTGCAGTAAATGCCAGCATTCTACTTAGAATATAGGTATCTGGTTATTATGGCGGCTTGGTTGCTTAGTGGTTAGCATTGTTGCTTTCGGTTTCTGGGTTCGTTTCCCGCGTCGGCCCTGCATTCATGGAGTCTGCATGTGCTCCCTGTCCTTGATGGGTTTTATCTAAGTTCTCCTGTTTCTCCCCCACAGTCCAAAGACATGCAGATTAGGCTAATTGTCGTACCCAAATTGCCGGTAGTGTGTGAATGTGAGTGTGAATGTCCTACAAAACAGGAACACATACAAGGGTTACCATTGGCCTCCATGGTCCCTAGTTAGACTACAGAGGTTCTTGGATGGATGGATCTGGTTATTAGCTTTCAAATAGAAACAACACAAATGCATCATTCCAGTTGGATAATTCTGCTTCTCATCACATCATCTCAAACAAAAGAATAAATTCATTTAAAAATAAATAAGTCAGCATACACTATTATAGTTTTTCCTATGATAACATCCTAATCTCATGTGAAAAACTTTGGTAATTTGTGTTTTTTGTTTCAGCAGAACTTGGTGTATCATCAGAATATATTAAATTAGCTTTTTTTTATAGAATTGAGTTGTAGCTAAGTGGTTAGCACTGTCGCCTTGCACCTCCAGAGTCAGGTTCGATGGAGTTTGGTGCATGGAGTTTGCATGTTCTCCCCATGCTTGGTGCATTTCCTATAGATACTCCAGTTTCCTCCCACAGTCCAAAGACTTGCAGATTAGGCTAATTGGCATTCCCAAATTCCCTGTAATGTAAGTGAGTGTGTGTATGTATGTGTGCCCTGCAATGGCCGTGCAATGGATTGTCCTTGTACCCTAAGTCTCCTTGGATAGACTACAGCACCCCCTCTCCCCCATACACTTTAAACACTTTATACACTTTGACAATAGAAAAGAGAACTTCACCTGTTCAATGAAAAAGCTGTAAAATCCATTTGAAAAGGTTAGCACTGTTGTATTTTTAGACTCTGTTAATATGCATGTTAATATGCATGAATGGCAAAAAAAAAAAAAAAAATCATTCCACTGCCTATGACATGGTGGTCAGTTCAGGTCAAAAAATTATTCCTCATGCTCCCAGAACCATGCATATACAAACTGAGTCCTGTGCCATCAGGAAAGAAAAACTGCATAGATGTGACAATCTGTTCATCAGTACATTCAGGTAATCAGCTGACATAAAGCTGACCCTTTATGTATTCACACACACATTGCTGAGCCTAGACCTGACCAACTGAAGCAAGATCATAACACTCAAGAGACTCCAGAGACTTGTACAGTGGCCACTATGCATGATAGGTGCATTATTTCATGTTTACTTCCATTCTTACCCTGACGCACCCATCGCTCTGGAATAGGATCAGACCACATGACCTTTTTTATATTGCTCCAAAGTCCAGTCTTTACACTCCCTAGCAAAGTGCAGTCTTTTTGTCTGATTCTCACTAACAACTGGTTTTCTTATGACCATACGACTGGTTAGTCCCAACCCTTTAAGATTTTTGACAAATTGTGCATGCATAAATGCTTACTTTCACTATTGAACACAGGAGTGATCTCTACTGTCAATTTTTAGATGAAACTAATCTTGGAATGATTGTGATCGACTGTGATCACTTAAATGCTTGCTAAAAATCGACAGTAGACAAAACAGCTGGGTTTCTAAGTGAATGCGAGAGCATTTCTCAGCTTTTATGCACAGGACCACATCTTCAACCCTTTTTTTTTTCACAGTATCTCAGTTATCTGTAATGTATTACCCAAATCTGCAGGAATGAAAATGTTTAATAACATTATAAAATGTACTTAATGTAGATTTTTAAATTGTGGCCAAAGCCTTAGCATCATGTCGTCTGGAGAGAATCCTGCCTAGGATCATTAAACCTGACCAAACTGGATCTCGCTACGTGCGTCGTCTCCTGAATATAATACATCAGTTAAATACAGATGGTGACCCAGCTGCTATAATATTTCTGGATGCAGAAAAAGCATTTGACAGGGTCGAGTGGAGGATTTTGTTTCAAGTGTTGGACAAATTAAATTTGGGCTCTAACTACATCAGACTAGCCAGACTTCTTTAATCTGATTCAACAGCTGTGGTCAACACCAATGGCTTATTATCAGGTAAATGTTCCATTCATACATGCTGCCGTCAAGGCTGCCATCAAGGCTGCCCCCTGTCGCCATTCCTGTTTGCTTTGTCCATTGAACCCTTGGCAGAGAGTATTCGCATGCATAGCAGCATCCAGCGGGGTGAAGGCAGGTGGGATATAACACTGCATATCATTATATGCAAACGACGTCCTTCTTTACATGAGGCAGCTACAATCACCAATTCCAAGTGTGTTAATCAGTATAGCCAGTCTAGTGGATACAAAATAAAATTAAGCCATGTTTTTAAATGCCTCACAAAATGTCAAATTCCCTTTAATGTCCCAAAATGTCCCTTTTACATCACTGACTCTGAGTTTCTTTATTTGGGCGTATACATAACCACTAATTTAAAGGATTTGTTCTCTAAGAACTAGTCACCCTTCATGACAAGACTTAAGCAGGATATGAATAGGTGGAACTATTTGCCAATTTCTTTTTTTTGGAAGAATTAACTCCCCCGTTTACTTTATTTATTTCAGTGTGTACACTGCTATTTGAATAATAACTTTTTAAAGTCTGAATGCAGTGATTAGTAAGTTTATATGGAATAATAAAAACCCAGGATCAAATTCACTTCTCTTCTTAAGCCAAAGGAGTGTGGAGGCGGATCTTTGCCCACCATGCAGTTTTATTATTGGGCTGCTCAAATCAAACAAATGCTTAGATGGTTTTCAAATGATACAGACTCCCTGTGGGTCAATATGGAATCCTTCGCATGTGCCCCGAGAACACTAAAATTTCTTCCGTTCATTAATAATTTTAAGGTGACCCGGCCAGAAGTTGAAAATCTTTTGTTATTTACTTCCCCTCTGGCTTGGAAAGATGTCAGAAAATATCTCCATCTCCCCAGGAATTTTACCATGCAATCTCCATTCATCTTGATCCCTGATCTCCCTGCTTTGTTAGCTAGTGGTATTGGCATTCGGACCTGGGTAAAAAAAAAAAAAAAAGGATTTTTAATTTAGACAGTTTATTTACAGATAATATTCGCAAATCTTTCAAGACACATAGAATGGATTATCAACTTCCTAAAACAGATTTTATTCATTTTATACAATCTGAAATGAGACAGGAGAAATGTCTGATAGTGAAAATCATCTCCTTCTCCCATGGTCAGATTTTCTATCCCTATGGCTCCCTTTTATCAGAAACCTCTTCACCTTTAAATCCTCTAAGAAAGGTTTGGGAAAAGGATATAGGCAGTCATTCACTGACGATGAATGGCTTTCTATATGTGAGGAGGTTTTTCATAAATCAACTATAATTTTCCTATACAGAACACATCTCACCCCTGTACACCTCCACAAAATGTATCCAAATGTATCTCAGCTGTGTTTTAAATGTAATTCAGAAATGGGAACATTGATGCATCTATTTTGGGAATGTACTGTAGGAAAATTGTAACTTTTTGGTATGAGGTGCATGATCTGGTTCAGAAAATACTGGCTAGAAAATTAACTCGTGGTCTCCAACTATATAGCTGCTAAATCGTAACCCATAACTAGATCTTCCTTTTGATTTAAACTGTTTACCAAATTCCATTACTTATCTGGTAAAGAAATGTACACTTATCTTATGGTCACCAATTCTGAAGAAGTGTTTGGCACAAGTGGCTAATCTTCCTTTGAAAAGACTGGCATATGACTTGCAGAACAAATCTGAACTATTCTGCCGGATATGGGCCTCTTTGTGGGATCTACTTGAACAATCATGACTAGTCCTGCCCACCTTTTTTTTTCTCTCTTTTATTTCCTTCTTTTATGGTTTCTTTTACTTTTCTGTTTTGCCCTCTCCATGATCGATCTTTTATATTGTTTGTGTTTAAATATTTGGTGTGGGTGTCGATTGTATATTGTTCTGAATCTGCTTTTTTGTTGTTGTTAAAAATCAATTTTAAAAAATGTAATCATTATATAAATCATCAAATAAATCTCAGATATTTATATAAAAATATAAATATGTCTCTTGTATGTCTTTTTGAAAATACCCACACAAAAAAAGTAATCATAAACGTAAAGGTTTTTTCTTATCACTGATTCTATCACTTTAAGAATGGTAACTGAATATTAAAATATTCAAATAAAACGTAATATAGCTCCACCCTTCGAGGTATAAAAAGAACCCGCCCTCTTCTCGGCGCCATATTGAGCTCTGAACACCGGACGAGGCTGCAACCAGAAGGTGAGATTCGAGATTATTCGGCTTTTTTTTTTCTTCTTAGTTATATAATTAATGTCGTTAAATTTAAGTCCAGCACGATACTTTCTTGTTTGTATCCATGCCTATTAAAGTGTATAAATTTGTTTTATATATTGTTTTTTGTCTTCAGCCAGCTGCTCCACGCGCGACAAAATGGTGCTTGTTAGCGTAGCAACCTAGCCGTTGCGTTTGTTGGCGCCATCTTTTTGAAACCGTCTAACTTCGCGAATAAATCGTTTGAGATACGTTTTGTTAGAGAATTATGCGTTAAATAACTATTTTTTGACCCATGTACTCATCTGACGTCGTGTTAATCGATTTAACCGGCGATTTTTTAAAAAGTGGGGGATGGGTGATTTCGGTTTCCACCGCTTATCTGACTTGACACGCTCTTTTGTGTTCCGTGTATCTGGCGCGTTTTTTTTGCCGGAAAAGCGGTGGTGGGGGAAAAACAAAAAACGTGGCCTTGACGCAAGGCCTATTCTTTGCCCCACGTTTAAGCCTCAGTGGCCTAATTCTGTGATTTTTAGTATTTTGGCTTTTTTTTTTTTAATAGCAAAGATTATATATAACAATAAAAGACTCTTTTTAATCTTTTTTTTTTTTTTTTTTACTAATTAATTCATTTTCACAATTCGTCCCCCACAAGGAACGACATCATGTCTGACGAAGGAAAGCTTTTTGTTGGAGGTCTGAGCTTCGACACCACAGAGCAGTCCCTGGAGGATGCCTTTGCCAAATACGGTGTAATCACCAACGGTTAGTTTTGTGCTTCGGTTTTGCTCAATTTTCTGTGCCAACTTAAGTATAAAGTAGTAATATAATTTTTTTTCTCCAGTTCATGTCGCCAGAAACAGAGAAACAAACAAGTCGAGGGGATTTGGATTTGTCACGTTTGAAAACCCAGATGATGCTAAAGATGCCATGGAGGGAATGAACGGAAAAGTATGATACACTGTTATACAAGGTTTAAGTACATTGTGAGGCAGCGTGTTATAGCTGATTTAAAATATTCAATATAATGTGAAGTTTTACATAATGTGAATCATTTAATTGTAACAATTTAAAGGAAAATTATAATGCACAATTGGGATTTTTTGTCATTTTTATTGTACTATTAAAGTTGGATACTGATTATATAATTGCACCATTTTACTGTAACGGAAACAAATGTGCTTGTACGTAGTTTAATAGTAATATTACAATATTTAAAAAGATAAAGAACCGCACATCACAAGGTACCATATGGAGCTGCTGCACATGTAAAAGGAGTGGGTGCCAGTGGGTCATGTAAGCCCCGCCCCCTCCACTTTTGACCAACAGCAACACCACAGCATGGAAGTTTACGGATGTGAACGTCTGCATGTTTTTGTTGAATGCCCAGATATTGCATCACACTGATTTTTCTCTCTTCCCTCCTCTGTAGTCTGTAGATGGCAGGGCGATTCGTGTGGATGAGGCAGGAAAGGGAGGCGGTAACCGCCCTGGAGCTGGTGGATACAGAGGTGGCAGTGGAGGAGGAAGAGGAGGTGGATACTTCCGTGGGGGCAGAGGAAGAGGTGGGTTGAGGGTTATCGTCAGTGTTCTCATACAGGCTAGCCGTTTGACTGACATGCAATTGGTTTTAATGTGGTTTTTCCTTATTTTTTTCCCCAGGTGGCGGCGGCTATGGTGGTGACCGCAGCTATGGCGGTGGTGACCGCAGCTATGGCGGTGGTGACCGCAGCTATGGCGGTGGTGACCGCAGCTATGGCGGTGGTGACCGCAGCTATGGCGGTGGTGGTGGTGGTGATCGCAGCTATGGTGGTGGTGACCGCAGCTACGGTGGTGGCTACAAGAGTGGTGGTGGTGGTGGAGGATACAACAGAGACAGGTAAAAATTTAGTCCTGTTTATTTTCCCTCCATTCTTATTCCCAAACCCATTTTCCCACAATTGTTCTGGTTTAGACTTGACTGGAAAATCATGTTTTTCTGTTCTTTGTTTAGGAGTTCCAGTTATGGGGATCGAAGCAGCTCCTACAGAGACAACTATGATGGATATGGTGGTACGTATTAATGTTTTTCAGACCCTCTTTAGATTCCTGTTAATTGTGGACCAGTTGCCCTAATAAGAGCTGTAAAGAATTAAGCAACACCCCTTTTTCCTTCTTTAAGCCCAAATATATATTTAATGATTTTGTATCTTCAGCATCAAAGATTTTTACTTGTACATTTGTGGGTAATTCCTGATGCCTGTAATGTTAAAAATTCTCAGCTAGTCAGTGCATCTGTGGCACAGGTTTTCGGAGGCATAAGTGGGTCTTAGTTTCTTGTGCATTGCCTTGCCCACACCCTGACTTTCAGGAGAATATAGCCTGCTTCAGAACAAGGCTACAAGTTCACTCATTTGTGGTCCCCTGAGCCCTAAATCGGACACATCCCATAAATGTGACTTCCCTCAGGCGTATCAGTTGGGTAGCCACATGTTTCGTGGCGTCTTGTCTCATTCAGATTGCTATCTAAGAGGGGTGTTTTCTATCAAGCTAAAATTGTGTTCAGATGCTACAGTGTCCTCACGTGTGCCTGCTTCTTCCTCAGCTGCACACGAATAAGGCCCAAGATGCAACTCTTCACTGGCTGTGTATTCTAAAGACGTGCTCCTCAAGGATCTGTTCATTCATGTAGTAGATTTTCTTTGTTTATAAACAGAAATGCAGGTGGAATATGGGGCAGGGAGTTGTTTATATTGGCTGTGAAATGTTTGTTTTCTTTTTTCTTTCCTTTATAATTTTTTTTTACATTACTGAAATAATGAGCCTCATGTGAATCTTATTCCTCTTGGTCTGTTCTGACCAGCTGCCACAGTATTGCTATCTGGTCTCAAATTTTCCATTTTAATGGAGGTCCTTATTTTATATTTTAGGTTGCCCTATGTTTTAGTGAGCATCTACCTCTTAAAAGACCATTTAGGCAGCTGTGGAATTTTCATAGATTTCAAATTTGAATCGATGCAGTAAACAGTGATAAATTGAGCAATCTTTCCATTTGAAATAAAAGGCTAATTTGATAGAAACTAAAAGCCTCTGTCCATGTCAAGTATCCAAAGAGTCGATTCCTTACAGACTGGTGAACACTGCTCGACTGAGCTGGCCGGCACTGGTGCTGTTCTTGAAGCGCAGCTTGCCACGTTCACCCTCACTCTTCCAGAGGTATATCTGCCCTGCTTGACGTTTTCCATTTGTTTTAAACATGTGCTGTAAAGATGGACCGACACTTCTAAACTGTACAGTAATCTATATGGAAGATGAAATGTTGAAAACTGTTACTATTATTACTACCCCAGATCTAAGGGGATTATGTGCTCTGTTCTTTGTATTGGCATTGGATCTCTTATTTGTGTCCTTGGCTTCATGGAGCCTATTAAATGAAACAATTTGAAAATCTAATTTTGTTTGTGCTTTTAACAAAAATGCTGGCTGAAGAGAAATGTACATTAATTTATGTATTTATTTAAACTTGGCTTGATTTTCACAGGGTTTAAAAGGACAGTTTAGCGTAAGACACAGCCAGCATTTTTCACTATTTTAGTAGTAGGGTTGAAGTCATCTACACGGATTCAAATTGAGAAACAGAAATAGTGCTTACCTTGAGTGTTGCAAGAACTTCAGCATATTTAAAGTCTGGAACATACTTGGCTAACAAGTTTAGGTCTACATGAAAGACTATGACAAAGTAACTAATTTTCATTGGGGTCCATTTTAAAATATTGGCTCTTTTAAAAGCTGGTTTGGCCATCAAAACAATCATATTGTCCACATGACTAAACAGGGTTGTTTTTGTTTTTTTCTAGCTAATTAATGTTGTATCAGGAAAATATTAAATATTTTGTGTGCCTGGTGGTTAGCCACTGATGGAAAGTTGTACCACTAAACACTTGTGCTTTTGGCTCTGGTATAAAAACAATACTGCTTTACTGAATCCACAAGCTCTACTTCTGTAAAGAGGGGAGCAAAAATCCTCCCTGGTGCCTATGGAGAACGAAGTTTTGCATCTACCGAAGTGATTCGCTCCTGTCAGTGGAACAGGAGAAAGCTGCTACACTCTTGGGCTAGTTGATGTTTGGAGAAACAGTAGGCCTGTGTACATGAGGTAACCTTCCTTTGCTCACCTGTTCACAACCTTCAGAAACTTAAGTTCATTTATTATTGTGCTTTGAGAAATATTTTGGTGTTTTTAAAAGTTGCCTCCTCACTGTGACAATGTCAGTCATGCTCCTTTAAGGTTTCTGCATGGTGTCCTGAGCACTCGCTTGTTGCCCCTGAAATTTTTATCATTTTGGCTTCAAATTCATGTGAGGGGGGGGGGTGTCTTCCCAAGTCCACTTCTCATTCTCACGTCTCAATGTCTCCTGAACAATTTCAGAAATTTTGCAAAATGGGGGGTGGGGGGGTCACCTGAGAGCTAATATGGTTACACAGTAGCGCACAGTTTGGTGACTTTGTACAATCAGATCTAACACCTGCCAATTGAAAGTATAGAATAATTATCTGTTAGTTCTTTGACTTTTATTCTGATGTTTTGTTGTTGTTTAGTAAGTGGCTATTTTTGTTTTGTTTTTTTACAGGTTGAAAATGACTTGTGGACATGAGTGTTGTCCGTTCATCAGGGTCCCTGTGTATCAGTTGCCTCCTTTCAAGGCAGGGGGTTAAGGTAAGTTTTTAACCAAGTAGTGTCATACACAACGTTGTGGATTTTATTTATTTATTTTGCGCTTGGACTTTTTTTTTGTTCTGTTAAGTTTTTTATTTTATGTCCCATAGCAGGTATGGCACATGGAAGAACTATGGGTCACTACAAAAAGAGGACCACTGGCAGAGAAGTCTTGAGATGTGGCCCAGGAGATGGCTGTGGTTTTGGAGATCAGTCATACTGCTTGATGTAATTTCATCAAGAAATCAGTTGATTAAAAAAAAAAAAAAAAATTCTTGACCAAATGACCAGCAAATTCTGTGATGTTTAATGAGCAGTTTGTGGATGGCAAGATCATGCAGTTTTTTTTTACACTGTAAACAAATGTTTGTGCCACAAGTCTCACTATTACAAGAATAAAATGCATCCCTCACCTGAAACAGCTTTATTATTTATTTAAATGATTTTCACAAGCTACTAGGATCTGTTTGCTCAGGAGTTTTACTGTGAAGGGCATGTTTGTTCTAACGGAGTTCAGTAATACAGTCTGTATTGGGGAACTTGGGTAGGTTGAGCTCATATTTTTTCTGAATATCGTAGGGCAGTAAGCGTCCAGCAAGGAAATGTGTCCCAGAGAAACTAAGTGCACATCTTTTTGGTGCCATCAGAGAAATAAGGACTTTGGGATTAATCCGGGATCCTGTTAGGATGGTGGCTTCATCAGGATCCCAATCTGTAATGAGAGTTCCTTACATAATCAGGATTTGAAATATTTGAGGGTGATGAACTATTAAGTTTGAAAAGCTGGTGTCATAAAACACTATTCTCAAAATATATTCATTTAATATATACACTCTGTAAACAAGCGGTAGAAAGGTGATTAATGTATAAATGTAACCTTTATAATAGTGCCTCTGCATTTGTGTATTATTTAATCTCTGTATGTAAAAAGCATGGCTTCAGTTAAGCTTCACTTAAACACCAATTGAAATTGGCAAAAAAAGTTTGATTCCTTAATTGATCCTAAACATTCAGGTCATTAAATTTTACCAATAGTGTTAAAAAGGGAACTTCAGACCTGAAGGGATGTCAATGCTGGTAATGGGGATTTTGACCCCTCTGAGAGTAAGCATGATGCTACTGAAGGGATCTTTTGCTGTTCCCAGTTCTGTCTCTGGACCCAGCAGTGCATCCACCACCAGCTTATATGCATCGTTTATAAGCTGCACCTATAAATGAGGATTGTGGTAAAGACATGGTAAAAATGGGAACGTAAATGAACAAAGCCTAAAAATTACACTAAAAGCTACAGTTATAAGTTATTATTCATAAGGTCAGTATTCATTGTGAGAGAGTATTTCATCGGTTTTGTTTTAAGTGTGAAGTTCTTGATGTTGCAGTCAGTTATAGTAAAGATTCGAAAAGCTCGAATGTATTCCTTTGGTGTTTATATATTGTGCAGTTTTAGGCATTTTTTTTTTTAAATGTACACATTTTTATGAATTACATTTAGGTATTAGACAGCGACTTACAAAAGTGTTTATTTTTATTAATAAGTAATTATTTGCATGTGACTTTTGCACGTTAGTGAATATAAAAAAAAATCTTTGCTTTCCAAACAATAATTGATCGCAAAAATGTCGCTGGTTGAAAAGGCTGCAAATGATAACGAGAGAAGTAAAAAGTATGACATCTTTCTTAAATTCTGAATAATGAGCATTCATAGGTGAGTTCAGAATCTTGTCCAGCATGTGAACAAACCAGGGGGACTTTTACCTTGTGTAATTATTTACTTTAAAAGTCCTTACATAATGTTCCAGCTTTGTCCAAGCATCATAATTGTTTTTATTCATATAGAAATAGTGGCATTATATTTCATATATATTGAATGAATTAAAATTTTTATAGTTATGCTTTCATCAGTGAAAAGTCACTAAACATTTTTCGTTTTGTTTTTGTTCAAAAACATAATCCAGTCAATGGGAACGATCTACACTGAACAGAAAAGAACACACACAGTTTGCTTGGTTCTGGCAATTTTGCAGTGGAAAAATAAAAGACCATTAACTCATGAAGTGATGACTCGAAGCTTTTCTCACCTCTGTGGGCAGGTAGGACAGGAAGGGGATGTCCATTTTCTCACATTGTACAGTGAAGTCCAGGTGAGGATTTTGAGAAGAACGTTTGGGGTAGAAGACAGTGGGCATGTATTCCTGTAATAAAGGTAAACCCCAGACTGTATAACTGAAATGTTGTGAGCGGAGACGACGGAGACGCTACTTGTTTGGAGTAAAATTATTGGCTGTAGTTTTGCCACAATACTTACGAATAATCTCAGATAGCGTGCACATGCCAGCCCAACGCAGCCGTTCTGATCCGGCCCACACACCACTAGTACGGTGGGTTGCCTCTTACCCAGAGTGCTCAGCGGGAATGCCTGCGAAGGGGACAGGATTCAGGACAGGCGCTTTACTGATAATTAAAAATGAACAGTCTATAAAATGTAATATTGACTTAACATGGTACTGTATACATGATCTATCTTTAATGCATATATTTGGTAGTTCACGGTGACAGAAAGTATTTACGGGAGGGGTTTAAGTCAAACCAGGTCTTGAGATAAAATTTCTCATGAATGAAGGCGTAGCGTACGACCAATTGACATTTGCACTCATTCCTGTGAACATTCAGAAAGTGCAACATAACATAGGGACATAAAGGGAGTTTAAAGGGAGTTCTGTTATTCTGCACAATCAAAAGTCCCAGTTTGACTTGAATACCCGTCGTATTTATGATCATTTCCACCGAGAAAACATCCTCAAGAACAATAAACCGAAGACGACAATAAGTGAACACTTGATAAATTGCAGAAATCAAAGCGCTGGATCCTGTTAACGTGCTGTGGCTCAGTGGAATATGATTCCAGTGTATTGTATTGACGCGTCTGATTAAATAACGTACAGTATAATGGAATGGATGCGTCTGAAACACAGACCTTCGTAATGGCAACAGCACATGCGTGGCCTAGAATTTCTGTCAGCTGATGCAGCTCGAAGTGATAGTCCCTCAGCAACTCCATCTCCATGGCAACAGCCTCCTCTTTACTATAAAAAAAACACAGAGGAATATACTGTATTACTCCCAGCGAACGGTCAACAAGCCGACTGTACCATTTTACAAAACAAAACAAAAAACTCTTTGATGTTTTGCCCGGATTTGTTTTCGCACCGAGAGTCCTGCTTTTGTGAATATTGTGAATATTTAACTATCATCGTGAGCCCGAGCCAACTTAGATATCGAGTGCGTCTCCAGTACTCAGTCATCGCAGTGTCTGGAGCTGACCTTATAAAGTCTGCGTGTCTATTTGAGCTCAGCTCGTCAGTTCCTGAGCCCTAACTGGGTATTGATCAGGCAGCAGACGGCTCCACAGAAGGGGGAGCATCTACCCTAAAGTGTAAACTTTGAGAACAGATGTCAGCCCAAGTTTCATCAATATTTTAGCATCATTCATGTGTTGCACTCTGGGAAATCGAAACGGGCTAATAATTCTGAATTTGGTTACAAGGTAGGTTTAAAAGACCAAGAATGCACAATGCTTAAGAAGCTTTTTTAAGTACATTACAAAAATCAAGCACACAGTAGTAGGTCACATTGACTCCTTAGCTTGAACCATTTGTAACATTAAGTTGCGCAAGGCTGAAGCTGAGACGTCCCTACTGGGGAACTGCATGTGCTCAGGTTCTTCAACACATTGCTCAGGTGCTCCCTCCTGATCCGCCTAACCATCTGGGGCCTGGTTGCATAAAGAGACTCTACGGCTCATAGTTACTTCACTAGTAGTCACTACAAAAAGTCCTGACTATGATTCTGATGTGCTGAATGCTGAGTTCAATCATCACTCAGTGCCTCTGAGGTTTATTGTATCTGATCGTGATTTATGCCAGTAGTTTGCGTAATCTGCGATCTGTTCAGTTTAGAAAATTTATAGCATGCCACTATTTGGGAAAAGCAGTGAGGCTGTGGACATCCTGTTAATAAAGATTACAGCGGGTTAATCATTAATAATACATTATAACAAAACCGATCGGGGATCAAATACTCATACTGCATCATCTTTCTCTGTTTGTGTTCAAAATCCCAGATTATGAAAACTATACTGAAAACTAACCGAGGTCTAAGGAATGGACCTGATTGATAAATGCATTTCCACAGGCAGCACACATGGCTTTCTAAACTGAACAAAGCGGATTTCGAATGCTGTTAATGTCAAGCTAGAAATTATTGGCACCCTTTAAAAAAATTGACAATGGTTTATATTATATTATATTATACAAACATTACATATAATCATCAACATTTTCTATTAAACATCTGGAGGAGATTATGTACGGTCATCTCTAACAAATATCTTTTTTAATATCTTCCATTTAAAGCATATATACAATACATGAAAATATATGATGCTACCGATTGTCTTTATTCTGAGGATTTTGGGGTCGAAAATCATTTATTTGTTTTAATCCATTTACATAAGACCTGAACAAGTATGTAATGAAACTGTAATGAATATAAAAGTTATTAGTTACAAATGCCAATGTTGGGGGGGGGGACTTTTTGACAGTCTCGTATGAAGTATCTCAAACAATGACCTTAAATAAACTTTGTATTGAGGTATTATCGTATACTTATAAAACTTACTTATAAGTTTTTTTTCCCCAGAAAATTATAATACTTATAATTATAATGTATATATTTTTTAAAAATGTGTTCAATTTCTCCATGTGTTAAAACTCCAAATATTATGTTTTTTTTCAGCATTTTTTTAGTCTTCCATAAAGTGAGCCAATACTTTTGAAAGCAACTGTATTCATGAATATTTGCAGAAATTCATTAGTAACGGATATGAAAACTGTTGGGTTTTTGTGGATGCTCCGCTGCAGCTCCGGTGTACGAGGCTTACCTGAGGTAGTGCAGCATCTGCGTGGACTCACAGTCCTGATCGGTGCTCCTGTGGTTCATCTCCTTCCCTGCAGCTTGCGTGTCTCAGAGCTTTACCAAACCTGCCACACTGATCTCCAGAACGCACGTGTACAGCTGTTATTTTGTGTAGCACTCCTCTCACTTTAACATATCACTCCATTAACCAGTCACAAGAGAGGAAGCTTTTGATTGGCTGAGTGAACAAAAAGGGGGCTGAACCTGCATGCTGAGGAACACCAGAGGAAATGTAGTGAGTACACTACACTGGAGAACTCGCTGCACTACACAGTTTTGCGTCTTCCCAGTTCTGTAACACCCTGCTTTATTCAGAAAAGGCTCTCAATTCTTTGCTCTTAATTAGGGGATGGTAGTTTTGTAGTTGATGGATTGGCACCCGGTCCAGGATGTACCCCGCCTCATGCCCTAAGTCTCCTGAGATAGGATCCAGGTCTAAATGGCATAGAGTAGAACTGAAGGCAGCTGATCTGTACCAGGTAACTGAGTACCTCAAGAAAAAGAGGAACATTTTCAGATGTGCATTCTCATGATAGAGAAACACACACACCCTTTTGTTTCCCTATCTGAACGTGTGCAAATATTGTTCTGTCGATTTTAAATGATCAGGCGTTCCACTCACTGAATGTTCATGGGAACGACTGCAGTGCCTGCTCTTAACTGCGGCTAAGAGTCTCATCAACGTACCATCTTCCATAAATGTCTTCTTTTTTTTTTTAAGCCTTCATTCACAAGAAATTTCATCTAAAGTCCAGGTTTGACTTGAACGCGCCTCTGGTGAGCATGGCTGTTATTTTATGGCAAACATTATAAGCAGTTTTTAATCGCTGTTTAAGTCTCAATTATACAGAGTTCTTTAGGCAGAAAATTGATTATTTGTAAGTATTTTTCCTTCACATATTCCATGAAGGCTATTTAGATCTTACATGAAAAGGAAAAAAAAAAAAAGATAGAAACAGGTTGTCATGTTCAGATTGATGTTCTTCTGTAACTGAGGTGTCTGTAATCAATCACCAGCGTAAAGAAATACAAGCAAACTGCAAAATTTTTTGGGAAGCAAAGAAAACATATTTAATATCTTAAACATTTACAGTCTGAACACTAACACCTGCTCCTCTCACACACACACAGAGACAGAGCGGGTTAGATGCAGGTGGATTATCTACTGTCCTCTGGTCCTCCGGCTTACATGTACCACAGGAAGCCAAACCTCTTGTGCAGAAGCTCTTCCTGAGGCCGAAGGTTAAAGAGCTCGTCTGTAGTAGGAGTGACCCAGCGGTCTGTGTGGAAAACATTTTCACCCACCTACACACAAACAGGTTCTCGTTATTATTACACACATAAAAGGTGTATAGTTGTGTATATGTGATAAGTTATTATAAGTAATTATCTACTACAAACAGTTTCCTTTAAATGTATCTCGGCTTTGAAACTACTTAAAAAGGACAAAAAAGCCGAGCATAGAAAAAAAAAAAAAAAACATGACAACGCCCTCAAAACCAAATGCAAAGTGAAATACCTTCCAGCCCGGCACATCCTTCATGATGATGGCTTCTTCCTCCAGATTCTCCCGGAGCATGCGTAACGTCCTACAGGAACCGAGCCAGGAAAGAAAAAAACAGGAAAGAAAAAAAAAAAACACTTATGGTTATGAACGAAATAAGCACAGAATGTTCTGTCACAAAACTATTACATTAATGTAGACATAAAAAAAAAAGACGAAGAGGGAAAAAAACATGCAGATGCAAAAAAAAAGTAATTTTCAAAAATTTAAGGAAAACATTTTTTAAAAGTGTTTTTTCTTCAGCACTGAATTGGTGCATTTATTATTTCATGCCTTCCAGAATCAAACTACAAATAAGTGAAACCATGACAACCACATTAACAGCACAATCATGTGGTCGGGTTTGTGGAAAAGCATGAAACAGTGTAGAAGYTGCAAAAATCTCACCTTCTGTCATGTTCAGCCTGTAGGAGAGGCAGGAGAGCGATCCGAGCCTCCAGCTCCTCAATGTGCAAACGCCTGACAAACACACACACACGCACACACTTCAGTCACACACGATTCTAAAGACCAAATATCAATTAGTTTTACAGCATATTTTCATTGCATTGCACAACACATTCAGTAAAATAACCTGAAGCACACGGCTGTTTTTAACTGTGTTTGTGTAAAAGGTACAACACTGCTTTCCATATGTTTCCCTACACTGTGAATTTGTTTGAAGATTAATTTTAAACAAATCATGTTTAAGAAAATTAGAATTGTGTTAACATCAATGACAAGGAAGTATTAATGTTAAAAAAATACTAATCTGGAATATTAACTCCTCACCAAAATTAAATATATTTGAAAAAGGAATCTTATTTTCCACAGAATCCTGTACACTATGATGTAACTGCACCGTCAACAGCTTGTGATTTGACAATTCCATGATGATTGTGGTGTGTGAGACCAGATGCAGCGTACAGCATTCGGCACTTCATTTCGACATCAATGCTCAGCAGTAAGGTTAAAGCGTCCCTTAACATTGATGTCAATTCCAGCAAAAATCCAACACACAATATTAATCCTGCTGATAACATAATCTTGTGTTCAGGTCAAACCGGGACTGATTTAAAAAATTTCTAATGAATGGAGGCGGAAAAGCAATTGACATTTACAGAAGACTTCAAGCAACAGTACGATGGTGAAAATGGTAGGCAGGGCAAAACGTCTGAACGGTGCAAATGTTTTAAAGACATCCGTGATCTCGGCCGTGGTGTCTCAGAGCCCACTGCAGTCTTTGCTGCGAACATTCAGGGAGTGGGACGCGCAAGAGACGCATCCTGTATCACATCATTTTACAGGAACTTGTCTGGGAGGTATTGCCACAGTCCTGACCTCGCTCCAAAGACTTCCATATGTTTTTGAAGAAAAAGTTAAAAAAAAATTTAACTTGGGACTTAAACTCGCACTCACTTTTGATAATGTAACGGCATAAAAATGCCTTGAAAGCTTGTGCACAGAATCTGTTATATCCAGCGTGATCAGTCATGTCTAATGAAGCTGAAAAACAGACGATTCCGGTGCATCTCTATTACAAATGTAATAAAACATTTAATAATCGATTTGAGTTCATGTGGCGATACATGAAGTGCACTCCATAACGGAACCAATAAAAGTCCCAGCTTGACTTGACTCAGCGTCTTTTATCAAAACTCACAGTGGGTTTTCAGTTTTCTTTCCACTGTTCAAAACATGTCAGCTACTTTTAACTGCCCCAAGCGTAAGTGTGTGTGTTGGGGAACTTCATGGATACTTGGGTATCACAAAAGTCTGCACAGTATGAAAACATTATTGCGAAGGTCCTGCCTGATACAGTGTATGTATATGTATGTGTGTGTGTGGTGACCAGACATAATGTACCTCCTCTCTCTGTTCCATTTGAAAAGCCTCCAGTAGCCGAACAGCATTACTCCAATCCCAATGCCGAACATACTGTAACCTGAGAACATTTCACAATAAMCTCAGCATCATTATATCTGACTTATAATGTATAAAATATCTAAATGTGTTTAGTAAATAAATCCACTGCGCATGACAGGGCAGACAAAACACCCCACTAACACTGAGCTTTATTGACAGAAATAAGTGTTTGAACAGAGCTCTAGCTCCTAAAGTTTTATCACAAATAAAACTGCGATATGATTTATATATCATTTCTCTCTCATGTCGCACATTTTCGGCGTAAACTCCGCGCGCACTGACACTCAAACACACAGCTAGCGGAGTTAGCCACTTAGCTCGCTGCGCTAATCCCGTGTCCTAAACCACAGAATTAACTACACATTTAGAGSCACAGTAACCTCAGCTCGGTGTACTAACCCGAAAGCCCCCTTTTCGGCAGGTTTCTCTTGTAATCAATGGGAGCATAACCTCCCGGAGGAGGCATGTCCTGCTTCACCTTGGACGCCGCCATCTTCGTCCCATCAACACCAACACCGTCGCTTGTATTCCCACCCGTATTCCGCGTAACCCCGCCCCACGAACATACTATTGGCTAACGCTACATGCGTAAGTGTCCAATCAGAGAGCTGGCTTCCCGGTTGCTTTCCAGCCAATCATAATGCAGGAGGCGGGATTATTCGTAGGTGACGTTCGCCCTCTGCTGTGGACTACAAGTATGACAACAACGTTAATTTTATAACTGAGTATTTCGACTCAGGAGGTTTGCTCTTTGTCGCCCTCTGCTGTGGACTACAGGTATTACAAGAACGTAAGTAAGGTACATGTTAAAAGTAATGGAATATTATAATATCTATTATAGGGGTACTGGTAAGTCTTTGGACTGTGGACAAATTCGACACACTGACCTGAGGCGAGAATCAAACCCTCGACCCTGGAGGTACGAGGCCACAGTGCTACCATTATGGCACTACGAGTTTATTTAAATGCAAAATATCCCAGCTTAGTATTTCATTAAACTTGTGGATTAATACCATGTGCACACAAGAGCAAGTGGGGCTGCGTATGAAACAGATCTGACTCTTTTTTTCAGATTTGCATTTATGTTTTTCCAGCCTGGAGATTAGCTCCACCCCAAACCAGAACAGGGCCGCACAGCCACGCCCGATTTCCCTAGAAGTCCACCAACAATGCAGTTTTAATTCAGATCAGAAACAAGATCAGAGATCAATTTAAAAAGAGGAGGGAGCGAGAGACTGACACAAAAAGCACAGAAATGTAAGGGTTAAAACTTTTTATTAATAATTTGTCAAACTGGGAAACAAAAGTAAGCCTAACAAATCGTAACATGAGTTTGTACAGTGCGGCGAAACCGGAGGCAGCAAAGCACTGCTCTTAAACCCCCGAAACAGAGCGGTGTGACATCATCAAACAGAGACGCCTAGAACATCTCTAATCTCCTCATCTCCTATCAGCTGAAAAGAAGAGCATTGACACCCAGGGTGAAGCGGATCTGTGGTGTCGGGAGAGCGAACAAGTGGCAAAGATGATGGCGACCATGAGAGACTTCTGTGATTTCTAGAAACATGTGAGAGCAGACATCAAAAAAAAAAAAAAAAGGAAAAAAAAAGAAACCAGTATATCTGCTAACAGAGGAGTCGTCCATAATCCATATCCATTTGGCCACCTAGTGGCGTTTGTGGGAATGATTTATTTCACTAATAAATACAGGCCGGTTTCATGATCTGTTACAATAGAGGAATTTTAAGTTGGTATCAGTGTAAAAGCTCTCCAGTTTGGGCAGTAAAGTCAAGAAGTGGGGGGGAAGAAGAAAAAGTGACACACAAAGCATAAAGTCAAGGCGAAAATCAAGTGGACAGAAACTCAACAAGTCTCCAGTCCATCATGCACAGGGGTTTTGTTCTGTTCAGTTACAATGCAAGAGATTTTTATGCAAGGGAACCGTAAAACAAGCCATAAATAAAATATTAAGCAAGTAACATCTGAATAAGAATAAAATAGAAAATAAAAACAAAAACTCAGGCTTGTTTATGAGAAGAAAGCGAGAGCTGCGGGTTTCATGAGTGAAATCATGAAGCTTGCATTTGGGGTCGTTACACGTAACTGAGACTGAAACAAGCCTCAAGATGATCGAACTGTGACGCCAACCTCAAAAAAAACAAAAAAAAACAGAGGAAAAACAAACAAAATGACCAAACATTTTTTTTTTTTTTTGAAGCATGATGTGTTAAAAGAAAGAGACAAGTCCAATCGAGCTCGGACCCGATCAGCTGTATAACTTACAATAAAAAAACTGCCTTTAGCTGAAAAGCGCTCTTCATGTCGCACTGCTGGCTTTTAGTTTGTAACGTAAGATTTATTCATCTGTTTTTTTCTTTATTTTTCTTTTTATTGTTTAGAGAAAACCTATTGACTTGTTTTTTTTTTTTTCTTCCAAAGAAATGAAAGTTCCATGATTCATATCGGGTACGCACACAGTATCTCACTTTGCGTCTCGACTCACGAAGGCAGGACACACACCTGCGTGCATACACACACACACACTCCCAGCACTCCCATCATCTCCACGAGTACTGAGTCCTTGAGTAACACCGTCACGTTCAGGCTTACGAGTACGAGTCTCCACGGACACTTACGACCTGCAGCAACACACGAGTGGAAGCCCTTTAACCATTTCTTCTTACTTTTATTATTATTATTAATATTTGTATCATTCATGTTTTCAGACATCTTCAGTAACTGGCCGTGGTGACGGTGGATCCGGAGCCTATTGCTTTAATACACATCTCTGTTCTTACACAATTATCAAACTTTATTATTTTTTAAAGACGCATACACACCAAAAAAAAAAAAAATTAAAAAAAAAGGGTGGTGGGGGACTAATTCAGAAGTCGAGTGACGGAGGGAAATCTGCGGTGATCGAAGCCGAAAGGGTTTCTTCAGAAGGTGTTCCACGACCGAACGCGAGACTCCGGAGCCTCTCGAGCTCTTACGCTCCTCTCAGAGGTGCTAGATCCATTCCCGGATTCCGGGCGGGGCTCTCGAAGAGGGCTGAGGTGCGTGACGGTCAGGAACGCTCTGAAGGTGAAGCTGAGACGTGGCCGCTTTATTTCCACGTGTTCGCCGTCTGGGAGATGGGTCTGGAGGGAATCATGTCTAACAGGTACTCTCTCTGACGCTCCACCGACGCCGATGAAGACTTGTGCACGGGCAGGCTGGGGTTCACGTACGCCATCGTCACACCTGCGAGAGAGAGAGAGAGAGAAGTTAGAAGACAAACATGCACAACTTCCCACGTTAAATCAACTTAAACATTTTCTGTTAAAGTACCTGTGAACTAAAACTATACTAATTAAAAGCACACAACGAAAAAAAAAAGAAAGGAGTTCATGGGTACTTTAACACTGCTCATATACTTGACTCTCTCTCTTCTCTCTCTTTCACACACACACACCTAAGATAAACCATTTATCATAACAGGGTTCTACAGAGTCGAGGAGAAACACCAACATTTAAAGCCCATAACCAGAGGAATAAGAGAAATGGACAGAGGGTTACGATGGAACGCAGTGTGTGTGTGTGTGTGTCAGGGGACGATAATTTTCACTCAAACCCAGATTATTATGGACCTCACGCCCCCCACATCACGTCTGAAGCAGAGTGCCGTTGTGCTCAGCAGAAGTGAGTGAGAGACAGAGGAATGGGACAGAGACGGGGAGAGGAGCTCGAGGGAGCCGGAGAGGAGGGGTGCTTTGGGTTTGTTTTGTTGAGGTCGGACCCACGCGGGGGCTCAGAATCTACCTGGTGTTGCGCTGTTCCGCTTCCTCCAGGTGGAGGAGGTCACTGTCTTAGAGGTCCTGCTGCTGGCACTGCTGCTGCTGACCTTTGACCCCTGAAGCACACCATGCTTACCTGGCCTGCTGACCAGCGCGGCAGCTGCCACAGCGTTCCGGAGCTGAGAGGCTGGAGACAAGGAGTGAGAGACACCGCGCAGGGCCGCTGCGGACTGCTGGATACTGCGGGACAGCTGAGCAGAAGTCTGAGCGGGAAAAAACACACACACAACAATTTTTAGTTATTTTAGTATTTGACATTTCGCATTGCTGTTATTTAGCTGTTTTACAGTAAATATCAAGTCATCAGGGCTACAGTCCAGCTGTTTTACAGTGAATACCAAAACAGGGCTACAATCCAGCTGTTTTACCGTCAGTATCAAAACATCAGGGCTACATTCCAGCTGCTTTACAGTGAATGTAAAACAGCTGGAATGTAGCCCTGATCTCTTGATACTGA
>QMIH01001809.1:93581-106648 GCA_003987875.1 Clarias batrachus | reverse complement strand
ACAATCTCCAGATGCCTCGGGATGGGTGGAAGAATAAAGAGCAGGTGAAAAGAATTAGCGTGGTTGCCATTCAGGATAGATGTACTGGAGTATGAGGTAAAGAAATTAATTATGTGCATGCCAGATTAAAGAGATGCATCTTGAGTCTACTTTTAAATTGGGAATCTGTGTCTGAGCCCCGAACACTGTCAGGAAGGCTATTCCAAAGTTTTGGAGCTAAATATGAAAAAGCCCTACCTCCTTTTGTAGATTTTGATATTCTGGGAACTACCAGTAGTCCGGAGTTTTCTGATCTTAAGGATCGTGGTGGATTGTAGCGTATCAGAAGACTGGTTAGGTATGTGGGAGCGAGACCGTTTAGAGCCTTGTATGCAAGTAATGCTATTTTGTAATTAAGTCTAAACTGAACAGGTAGCCAGTGCAGGGATGATAATATTGGGGTTATACGATCATATTTTCTGGATCTAGTGAGAACATTTAGTCTTAAATAATTTTATATAATACTTTATATAAAAAAGTGCATGTGCAAATGTGCAAACAATAACAAACACAACACAATACACTGTAACAGCGTAGTGCCAACCAGTGCCACAGAGGTGCCTTGTCAGGTTTGTCATAGCCCCATCCCCTCCCAAATTGTTCAGGGGAGACCCATCTGCCATTCTACAATGTTTGTCTTGCATTTTGTCATGATTGGGACTGCAGGCATGTTGCAAGTGCAGATTATGACATTTATTAAAGAACAGAAAACATCAATTAAAACAATAACAGGATCAAGAACAGGAGATCAACATTAAGAAAACAGCATTAAACACAAAACAGGTGCAAGACAAGTCTTAAATAAGGTCACTAATCAAAACAATACTGAACAACTATGATCAACTGTAAAACAAGAAACCATGAACACTCATAAAAGTCAAAAAGCAGCTTACCTCTGTGAAAAAAGGTATGCTAAGCATACTGTATTAAACCCAAGCATGCCAAGGCACACTTCAGTGTACATGCAGCCAGATTAACAATTAGTATACGTGAAGTTTGCTATTTTAGTGTATTTTACTTGTAATTACGTTATACAAAGCACAATTGTAAGTGTATTAAGTGTACCTTTAAGTGCTAAAGGTATAGAGACAGAATTTTACCATTTCTGTCTCTATACCAGAGCTTGGACTAAGACTGGACTATGAAAACTCTGAAAAGTCTTATCTGGTTTTGAAAAATCTCCTATCCATATCTATTCAACCTTAGTAGGACTACATAGTGTCAGTTTGGATCCTGGCCACACAGTAAATCCAGGGTACAGAGGCTCTGTAAACTCACACTGCACTTTATAGAGCAGAGTCATTTTCACATCTATACTGTAGAAGGACAACATACCAGCACTGTAATCAACATATATGCCAATCCTGGTGGAGTTGTTCTTTTTAGGGATGTATGTCTCTTTACCGTGGTGCCTAAAAGCATATCTAAATGGTGAGCAGTACAGCCTCCATGACTGATCACTGCAGCCAAACCAGCACTCATTACGACCACCCTTCCGACGGATGCTTTTATAGGAGATGGCTATGTTAACACCATTTTTCCCACACCACTCCAACTCCCAGTAAAAGCGTCCACAAACCGGCTGCTCACACAACACTTGGGGCCAGTCAAACCTCTCTGGATGATCTGGGTAAGGGAGGTCTTGGTCAAAGTTGGAAACTTCTCGGTTGTCCTCAGACAGGCTAAGGCGCCTGTATGCTGTGTTAGGATCCATGGTTAACTCGCAGTAATCTGATAATGAAGCACATCATTTTTGTTTAATGGGTGAGATTTTTATTTTTATTTTTTATTTTTTTACCGAATAAAACATAAATATTACCACTTGGATATTACCATTAACATTTGGTTTGGATTTACGCATAGCATTACTTGCATAAATAATTATGTCAGTGGAGGTGTGTGTGTTAATTTTTTCAGTATTACTTACACTGCAGGACCTCTTCTCTAGTCATTGGTGTAAGTATTTTAATTTGCTTCACTATGGAAACAGAAAAAAAGATTAATAAGGAGTGTACATATTGTATGTGTGTGTTGGTGTGACTGTGTGAAAGAGCTTTAAAAAGTGAGAAACAAACTGTAAAGCTTTGTGCAAACTGTTTTTATGTTCAGTTTGTTTTACTGATTCTCTTGTTCTTCTGTTCAGGTCTATTAACCTTACTCTAAACAAAGAGGGAAAAACCTAACAGTGCAATCATGGCAAGAAATCACACTTTATATGAGGATGCCTTTTTATGCTGCCTATCACACTAAAAAAAATAACAAGGCAGGTTGTGCACTTTACATAATATAATTATTTTCAGTATACTCATGGTAATTGTATTTGTTGAAAAATTTCGATTAAGGTTCACTTAATAATGTCTCAAATTGACTGTACAAATTCCTAACACGTTGTCTAATCACAGACCATTCATGTTAAGTCAACATTTCATGCTGTACATACAGCGGGTGTCAGTAGCAAGACTCCTGCTGTTATGAAACGCTAAAGAAACAGAAGAGCAAGACGCATCAAACTACACATGCGCAAACTTAATTGACTGTCTGCCCGCGTGCGTTACCCTCTGACGTTTTGTCCGTTTTGACAGAGGGATATATTTAGGCTTTGCAGAAACTTGGGGAAAAAACTGTTTGTATTTGATAGCAAAAGTGATACAGTGAGAACCGTGGGCGTCGCTAGGCCATTAGCCCCCTATCATTTGTACTCAGCCCCCCTAAAAATTCTCTATAAACTTTACACACCAATTTACACAAATTGGTGATCGACCCACATCTCCTTTAAATTTCATATGAAAACGTCGGCAGACTTCGGCTCCTTTGGCTCCTCCTCGTCTTTCAGCGCGGTCTTCAATTCGCCATTACAGAGCGAGGATAAATCCAAGGTGTGTGTTTTTAGATGATTTACAAAATGTCATGAGGGGTTAATCAGTTACTAAGTTTTCGCTGTTCACCTTCATCACACCAGCTGTTTCCTCCAACGAAAATGAAGCCCTTAATACATACCCTATTAACCTATAGTCTACTTTATATAACAATCATGCTGTTGCTGTTTTAATTGGCAATCCATGCTAATGGCATTAAATACCATAGAGTTATACACATAAATGATTAAATACAGTGACAGACAGCATTCAGTGCACTCATTTTAACTGCATAGCAGTGTGATTTAGGCTATGACCACACATAGCCGGTTATTTTTAAAAAGGGAGATTTTTTCTTCTTTGTTTTTAAAAATAATTCGGTGCACACGACATAGGGTTTAAAAATATCTTCTTTCTCAACATGAAAACGCAAAACGCCCTGTTAGGAGCCTCGTTAATCAACAGGAGGCCAATCAGAAACCTAGACAAAACATCATTACCTGTCTGATCAGGTCTCGTCTGAAACCACCGTCGCTGTCTGCGTGATCTGTGTTGTTCGAATTTTGTACAGTATGTAGCAGCAGTGAGCTTAGTAGTACATTAAGTAGTACACTTAGTAGTAAGCACCTCTGTTCATTAATGTAATGTGCAAGTAACTGCGTGTGTATGTACACGCATGTAAAAATTCAAGTACACAAAATTAACACAGTAACTAGTTTACTTGTATGTACGTCCGCTATTGCACAAAATATCTTCATAAACAAAGCTGACATCAAATCAATCAAGCTGAAATCCATTTAATAGTCTTAGAATATATTTTTTTGTCATTTCGATTTAGAAAAAGTTACTTTTTTAATTAATGGAAACAAAAAAAGAATGATATTAAAAAGATGTTTTGTTTAATTCCATTAAAACAGTGTTTGTCTATATTAATGAATTTGAATAAATAGTCTAGTAGCAATAAAAATTAAAACTTTTAAGGGGTTGAATGTAGAACCTACTGTCTTATTGATGAAGCTAAAACAGTTAATTAAACTAGATAACAGGATGATCAAAGTTTTAATATTTATATGTAACTGTAGATGGAAGGTTTGTCAAGTCACATGGGAGCAGGTCTCCAGATGAGCAGCAGGTAAGAATAGAACATGGGCAGCCGCTCATGCACGTTAACACTGTGTTCCCAACATTGATTGAAGTCATTGCATCAGAAAGTATTTTTTACATTTTTATGTCTGCCAGTTTCCAACAAAAAGCAGCAGTATTGTCAAAGAATTAACAGATAAATGTTTGACATTTTTGGCTCCCACACAGTTTATTCCGTTGTCCAGTCGCATAGGTGTGATGTTTATATTGTTAATCAATGGAAGTTTAAAGTTATATTCTGTTTTCTGGTTACATTTGTCTGATTGTACTTAAACATAGAAAAAGGTTTATACAGTAAACAATGTGTGCGTGTGTGTGTGTGTGTGTGTGTGTGTGTGTGTGTGTGTGTGTGTGTGTGTGTGTGTGTGTGTGTGTGTGCGTGTGTGTGTGTGTGTGCGCGATCAGGAAGACTCATTTGAGTACTGACTCTGAACAAGCCAAATGTGTGTTAAACATCTATGGGGGCTGAACCCCCTTAACTGAAAATCCTAGAATCGCCCCTGGTGAGAACCATTTTTTTTTTTCAATTTTTTTGTGGGTGACATGATTTTTTTCTTATGTAAAACATGTCCAGAAAGAAAAGTTGAAGATAGCCAAATTTAATGTTTGTTTGTTTTTTTGTTGTTAAACGCACAATCCCCCCCCCTCTTTAAATGTGCCAAGACAGTTGAAAATTTTTGGAAAAAAACATGTTGCATATTGTGTACAGTATGTCTTTTGTATTGTTGGACCATAATATTCTCAACTTCTCGATTTCTCGAAGTGCAAACTCTTATTAAAATGCTTGTGACAGTAATGTTGTTGTGAATAAAAGCCCTTACAAATGTTAGTTGAGTTTACCAAAGTCATTTGTGTGGAATTTGTTGACAAATTAAAGTTAATTTAACCTAACTAATAAAAATAAAATTCAGTGAAAGCATTCTGTTTTGATTAATTAAGCCTAAATTAAATGTTTTGTTGTAAAATAATAATTTTACTTTCAATAAATAAATATGCAACTTCTAAACAATAGTTTTTTTTCCATACATGACTGACTCTTGTAAGTTAAGCTCAAATTTCTTTTGTTGAACAAAATAATATTATATCAAAATAAATGATAATATTTGTCTTGAATTAAAAAGATTATTTATCCCTAAAACAACTCCATCATATTTGATAAACTTAAAATAAATGCTTTCAAATTTCATAATTCATTTTCGTGGAACCTGTTCACAAGAAAAAATTAAACCCAACGTTTAATTTTTTTGAGTGCAGGGCCTATTTGGTGCAGCACATATGGTCTAATGGCAGACACCTTTTACAGCCACATTGTTATCTGGATAAATTAAATGTTAACATCAGGACACAGGCTTAAAAAAGTGGGGTGCACACACACTCACACACACATACACACATGCACACACATACATGCACAATATATAACTTGTAAATAAACACCTGTAACTTCAAAAACAATTATTACAAGTGCCACATTTACTCTCTCTCTCTTTCTCCACTATACAACGAAACCTCGGATTGCGAGTAATGTGGGTTGCAAGCGTTTCGCAAGACGAGCAAAGATTTTTTTTTTTAATTGACTTGAAAAACGAGCACGGCTTGGTATCATGTAGCATGCATGAGCTTCTTGTTTTGAAGCTGAGCGCCACGTGATCACAACTGAGCCAAAAGTTTTTCTCTCTCTTGCGCTGCGGAATTGTGGGTAATTGTTTCCCCTGCTGGATCTTAGTGCGCATGTTGCACCGGTATAATCAACATCCGTGCACGCCTGTACTGTTTACTATAACACGGACCATGTGTGTGCAGTAAAACATATTTTATTTTGTTTTTGTATGGGTGTGTGTACAGCGCGCATGCACTGTTTATTATAACACATGTGTTTGCATGCGTGTAAAGCAAAAGTGTAATGTAACTCATTAGAGAGTTAAAGATCTTCTCTGCACTTTATGTCCATGTGTGCCTCTTCACACACCCTCCTTCTCTTGCCTTAACACCTCTCGCCACACACACACTCTGCTCTACATAGAAACACTGCACTGTCGTGATACTTTTCTAAATTCTTGTGCAGGTTAATTTGTTTGATTTTTACTTTACAGTAGTGATACCGTTAGTCTACGCTTATTCGAATGTCGATAGTTGTATGTGCGCATGTGTGAAACTTAAATAAGAGAGGAGGAGTTACTGTCTAAGACGAGAAGAGGGAGAGGGGAGGGGCTCATTTAGCTTCACACACATAAACAAACACACACATACACAGTGCCTGCGCGCACAAAGGGAAACAGTTATCTGTCGGTATTTATTTGTACTTTTTTAAAAGTAAAGTGTATGTTCATTTTTTTTACTTTATATTTTGTATTCATTATTTTAATGTACTTATTTTCTTGGGCTGTGGAACGAATAATTTGAGTTCCACAGCCCAAGAGTGGAAAATCGAGTGTTTTGATATATAACAGCCCACTTCCAGCCCCATATACAAGCCCACTTTCAAAACAGTTATGTTTGTAATCCAAGGTTCCATTGTGTGTATATCTATATATCTATAGATAGTCTGTATATACAGTACAGACCAGAAGTTTGGACACACATTCTCATTCAAAGAGTTTTCTTTATTGTGTTCTTTATTGTGTTTTTTAGCCCAAACGCGTCTCTTCTGCTTGTTGTCTGTCCTTAGCAGTGGTTTCCTAGCAGATATTCTAGCATGAAGGCCTGATTCACACAGTCTCCTCTTAACAGTTGTTCTAGAGATGTGTCTGCTGCTAGAACTCTGTGTGGCATTGACCTGCTCTCTGATCTGAGCTGCTGTTAACCGCCGATTTCTGAGGCTGGTGACTCGGATGAACTTCTCCTCCGCAGCAGAGGTGACTCTCGGTCTTCCTTTCCTGGGTCGGTCCGCATGTCAGCCAGTTTCTTTGTAGCGCTTGATGGTTTTTGTGACTGCACTTGGGGACACTTTCAAAGTTTTCCCAATTTTTCGAACTGACTGACCTTCATTTCTTAAAGTAATGACGCCCGCTCGTTTTTCTTCACTTACCTCATTGGTCTCAAACTCAGTTCCTGGAGGGCCGCAGCCCCACAGAGTTTTGTTCCAACCCTGCTCCAACATACATACCATGTAGTTTTCAAATAAGCCTTAATGACTTGTTTAGTTGGATCAGGTGTTTTTAATTATGGTTGGAACAAAACTCTGTAGGGCTGCGGCCCTCCAGGAACTGAGTTTGAGACCCCTGACTTAGCTGCTTTTTTTCTTACCATAATACAAATTCAAACTCTTTGAATGAGAAGGTGTGTCCAAACTTTTGGTCTGTACTGTATAAAAGGGTGTACAGGTTACAGGGGGAATTAGTAAAAGCTGATGCAAAAAAAGTTAGCTGAGCATTACCTTTGTTTGCAATGTTCTCCATGTCTGCTTTACACAAATCTTCCAAATGGTTTTTCAGTTCAATTACAGATTTTGTTACTTCCTCAAAAAAGAGGACAGAGCTAACAGTTATGGTAGATAAATCTGAAGATCCAAGAGTGGCAGTGAGAAACACATAACGCTACAAACAAGAAAAAAGAGACCAATGTCTAGTTCATGTTTCCTTTTAATATACAGTCCTTGAAAGCTACTGCCACCTGAGGACTCTTACACCAGTTGGCTTTTTGGGAAAAAAAAAAAAAAGGTGCATACCTGCAGAAAGTAAATGTTATCCTCAGTTAGCGAGAGCTGCTGCAGCTCTTCATCTTGCCTCTGGAGCTCAGTGATTTCGTCTTCCAGCTGCTTTAGGAGGTCTTTGGCTCGGTTTACTTCAATCTTTTCCTGAGCATGAATTAACTCTCGAAACTCAGATCGTTTTTTCTCAATGAAGCAAATCATCTCAGTGAATGTCTTATCACTCTCTTCCAGTGCTACTTGTGCAGACCGCTGTTCACACACACATACAGGTTTGATTAAGCTTGTTTAAAAGGTGTTGGTAACAAAGATAAACTAGACAATCTGATTTTCCCCTGATTTCCTTTTGTCCACACGCAAAAAAATTCCTACTTGAAATTAAAATGCATCATTTCATTCACTCTTTCATCTTTGGTCAATTTATTTTGGTCAGATGTACAATAAATTCAATGAATGCATCACTACATGACAAGGTTATATTATTATTACATAATATTATATTTATTATATATATAATATTTATACAAGTTTTTCTTTACCTGAAGTGTGTATACATTTTTTTTGGCTGACTTTATACATGCTGTCAATTGCTACATCATTGACGAGCATGCAAACCAATCTTTTTACTCTGTAAAAGGAGGTGTGGAGTTTAGTTCAGGGTCCGGAAGTCTGATGAAAGCTGTCTGAAAAATTGCAGAAAGCATTTTAGTGGCATGTGAACGGGGCGATGCCATGTTCCCCAGGGACTTTAAAGGTGGGTGAACTGTACACTGCTGTTTGATTGCAGGAAAAAAGATATCTGCGCAAGGAGCACATACGCTGTACCGACATTCCGTTTGGAAGCCAGCACTTGTACTGTTTATCAAAGCAAATTTCACCATACGAAATAATAGAAACTCAGATGATTCATTCCACAGCCCAAAATATTAATATAAAAATGAATAATACTAAATATATAGTAAAAATAAAAAAAATTAACATACACTTTTTTAAACGAATAGTGGCTGGTGTAAGACGAGAGAGAGAGGAGGATGAGGAGGTGGGAGCTGCGTAGGACAATTTTCACACACGTGCACGCACATTTGCATACACACAAACACACTAACAAGTCAAAAAAAAATTTTTTGCTCGTTTATTGTAAATTTTGCTCATCTTGCAAACCAAGTTACTCACAAATACAGCTGAGAAGTATGCGTGACTAGGAGATGCATGAGCGGAAAAGCCTTTTGTCTTGCAACCGAACAATGGTCAGGGTAATGTGGTTCTCCACAATGACCATAAAGAAGTGACTAGGGGGTCTAAGTGTGGTGAGAAGTGTGAGAAGAAACCACAGATTGTCAACGTAGGGCAAAATTTAAAAACCATCTTCCCCCAGCTATGTGACATTTAGCAGCAAGCTAAGAAGGTTACTGTTCAAATGAACATAAGTCGGGCTGCACTTCCAGAGCAAAAGCAGGAGCCTCTGGAGGAAGGAGCAATGATAAACAACATCCTCAACACCAAGCTCAGCTCAAGATGGAGGTGACTGGGTGAAACTCCAGTACCCAAACAAAGTTAAATAAAAGCCATTTTAGTGATGTTAGCGATGTCAACGATGCTAGCCCTCCTGGCTAAGTTAGCCTTTCTGGCTCAGTTAGCCCTGTTAGCTCAGTTAGCACTCAAGGCCCTATAACTCTGTAAGACCAAAACGCTCTGTTAACCCTGTTGAGGGCCAGGTCTGCTCTATTAGCCCTATTGAAGGCCCTGATTGATTTAAAGGCCCTGAATGCTATATTGAGGGTTTGATAACCTGTCGTTTGAGATAGAGGACATTGTGATTTCTCTGCCTTTCCAAAGTCGAAACATTGTCAGAGTTTAAGGATGTCAAATCACAGTTCAGTCCCCCTGCCAGGCCTCCACTCAGTCCAAGTGCCATGCACCACAGCCTGACAAGTATACTGCCAAAAGATTTCGGGGGGATTTAGTCACTATATTAGTCACTAGATTAGGAACTGTATGATCTGACCTTGAGGTGAATGTGGTGAAATGATCACTCCTAGGAAGATTGGCTACTGTCCTGAATGCTTTCCACTTGTGAATAATCTTTCTCACTTTTGAATGTTGAACTTTACTAGTTGAACAAGTTTGGACATGGTTTAATAAGATCAATGCTTATGACCAACAAACTGTCAAAACATCTGCTTTTGTAGAGATCTGCACACATCTGTTGAATTAGCAACACCTAGCTGCAACATACTATACGCTCTTAAATCCTGTGGAAGCAGTTAGGGGTACTTATCATTGCCACATTTTTGTTTGTTTGTTTATTTTTGTTAAATAAATAAAGGCACAATGATTTTTTTATTATTCATCTGAGGTTGTATTTACCTAATACTAAGAGACACTATAATCAGATTATTGCTATTCTGTTTTTACCCAAAAACACATTGTAATTCTTCCAAGATGTCAGACTACATTCCTACAACACTCCGGTGTTGTTTATGACCAATTTTTTTTCCAGCCTTACATAAGATTGTGAATCCTTTTTGTCTCTTTGCAGATACATCAGAATTTAATTACTCACCACTGGGACAGTATCACAAGACAACATTTTTTCATCATGCGCCAAAGCGCCCAAAGAACCCTTTTTGTTGTAGTTAATATGACTTCAGTTCCCAGTTTGCACCTCGGATCAGGTGACGAGGGCGCCCACCTGATCCGAGTGAGTTATTAGTTTCCATATAAATAGCTTGCTTTTAGTCCTTTCCGTTGTCTTGCATTTGTTACGTTTATTTGGGTATGTGGTTGTTATGTGAGTGTTTTGGCTTCTTTTCAATATTAAGTCTTTAAGTTGTTTTGGTTCCCTGACCTTTTTTCTTTAAATAAAAGAGAACATTTGTTGAACGTCCGCCTCTGCATTTATGCCTCGCCACCGTTCATCCGCATACTTGTGTGACGCAGAGGAGATAAAAACCAGTGTTATTTAGGTTAATCAGCTACCAAAAGTACATGTGTGCCTTAATCGCTCATATGGCAAAATGTAACTATAAAGTACCTAAATGTTCTAAATTGTGAATATGTCTTGTGATTTTCTCGTAAATAAGTGTAGTCCACCGCTAATATTTAATAGTTAAATTCAAGTCTACTTAAAGTCTAGTTAAAGATATATTTAATCTTTAGGAAGTGATATCTAAATAGAAACCAAGTATTAGAACAAAAATAATATAAGATTCTAAACTACAATTATGATGTTTACTTAAAGAAAGGCTACAAATATGCTCACAGTATAAAACTCACTACTATATACAGTACATAGTAGTTCAAAAAATACATTTATTACCTAAAAAGTGGCCTAGAAGTATACAACTAGTACCTAAAAGTTCACTTACAGTATACGTCACAGTATAGCTGCAGTACGAAACAAAACATAAATGTGAACTACATTAGTTGTATACTTGTTCACTCTTTCTGCACCTGAAGTATGCTATTATATAACAAAACTATATATAAATATAATAAAACTGTAAAGATGGTGTGTCTGTTGTGACGGCGGGCTCAGAGCCAGCACTCTACAAGGCACTATCCCAAGGAAAACCCGCTCACCGGAGACTTCCGCGGAAGGACCGAACCTGCACCGCGACAGGCTCCCCGGCTTTTCTGAGACGCAGCCCGCCGCGTCCAAAGGGACCCGACTCTTCACCCTCCCGTGGAGGCTGCATCTTCTGCACCTCCCCGCTCTCCTCACCCCCGAGCACTCCCAACCTCTAACACCGTGTGTGTGTGAACGTGAGTGCGTGTGTGTGTGTATGACCACTTGACTGCACAAGTGAAACTGAAAGTAAAAGAAATAAACACAAAAGAAGAGCACTGCATACCACCTCCCCGTGTCTGCTGTCGTCTGTGTTTACCTGTATTTCCTGGTCTCGCGACAACTGGTGGAGAATGTGGCCTGGAAACACAGATCCAGAAACACCCCCCCCCCCAACGTTCACCCGAGGAGTTCCTAGGACAGCTGTATAAGATGAACATACAACAGCAGACGATGCTGCAGCAGATCGCCTAGGGGCTCCAAACGGCAACGCAAGAGCTCGTACGTATGCAGCAGCAACGGACAATGGAAACCCCTCTTCCCGACCCCCGTAGAGAGGCCCAGCGACTCCTAACAAAGCTCACACCCCACGATGACCTTGAGGCTTTCCTACAAACGTTTGAAAGGACAGCAGAAATCGAGGGATGGGCTCGTAGAGACTGGAGCACGATTCTCATTCCGTTATTGACGGGGGAAGCGCAAAGAGCATACTTCGCCTTAACAGCCGACGAGGTAGAGGATTATGACACGCTGAAATCAGAGATCTTGACTCGGTGTGGGCTATCCAGCGGACAAGCGGCACTAGAGTTCCAGCGCTGGACATATGATCCCCAGGCCCCTCCTCGCGCCCAAGTGGACCGGCTAACGAAAATCGTGGCGAGATGGCTGCAACTGGACATCCTGTCAGCGAGAGAAATCACAGAAAGGGTCGTGAAAGGGAAGTGCTGCGCTCACTGCCCAGAGAAGAGCGGAATGCGGGGCTTAGCCTCCCTACGAGACATGATGGAGGCACTAGAATGTGCCCTGGCAACACTCTCGATAATTCCGGAGAAAAAGAGCTTCCCAGTGAAAAGCCCACCCCACTATATGCCGCCTCATCGCCGCGAATCTCTGCTGCCAGTAGCCTTTCGTGAGATCCAGCGTAGATACAAACCTAGCTTTTCCCAGGCGGTCTATCAGATCGTCCACTCGTGGCAGTGGGTATGCGTCGAATTCTGACACTTGGTTGAGTCTGCGAAAATCATTGCACAAACGGACGGAYCCATCRGCCTTCGGYACTGTCACAATTGGACTGGACCAAGGGCTYGTTGACTCTTCTATAATGCCATTCCGAAGCATATTCTGTACTTCTGCTTCAATTACGCGACGGCGGGCCTCCGGGGCTCGGTACGGTCTCGGTCTTATGACCACCCCGGGTCGCGTTTTTAACATAAACTCAACTCAAGCCGCACACGGAGCTCTCGCCCCGACTTCCGCATTCCTGCCAGACTCACGCTGCACACGGAGCTCTCCCGCCGACTTCCGCATTCCAGTGCAACTCTCTCCATCGCTGCACACACAGCTTCACTACATAGTGCAACAAGCACTCCAGCACCAAGCACATTAAGGTTCCTGCAGCAACTTCCCAGCCTGTTTCAAGTTCCCCTAACTACAGATGTAGCAACTCAAAACAGCCAGGGTCGGGCAACTGGCGTGTGAATGGCTTATGGCTGGCGGATGGCTGGCGGATGGCTGTCGTGAATCCCCCCTCCTTCTCCTGCCAGAAGGCGTGTCCAGATTTCACAGTAAACACGCCCATTGAAGCCATATTTAT
>QMIH01001809.1:34299-70053 GCA_003987875.1 Clarias batrachus | reverse complement strand
TTTTTCATTAATATAATGCTGATTTTAGGCAAATTTTTCATTCACAAATGCAAATGCATAAAAACCAAGCCTTATTTTTCAGTCTTTAAAAAAGATTTTATCTGTAATTATGTTCCATCACTGGAGAATATGAAAGGTAAAAAGGCCAAGAAATTTGCTGGAATAATAAGAGACTTTGGTTTTTTAGAAGAAGAATAAAGAGACCCCTTTGAATTTGTATTCACTTATATATTTTGCTTTTCTATTTTAGTTTTCTTTATTATTATTTCTCTGATTTTTTTCAATACTTTGTATTTTTTATGTGTAATTAATGTGTGCCTTGTTTTTTTTATTCACGTTTACTCAAATTGTATAATGCTATTATAAATGTACATTTTGTTTTATCCCTTTGTTGAAAAAGAAAATAAATAAATAAAGCTGGATGCCAACCGTTAGAAAAAGAAAAGAGACCATGACCAGAAGGTGGCAGTAATGCAACATGATGGATGCAAACTGCCGGAAAACACCAAAGAAGAAGAAGAAGCCTTCTAAACGACTTATTCAATCGAATGCCGTGTTCTATCGAGGCACGTGTATGTATAATTCCGTTATATTTAGTATATCGTGTGGACACAGCAGGTTTTAGTCCTTCACAATGTTTCGGCAAAGTAAAAATCTATTATTCCTAAGGTGAGTTATACTTCTTGGTAGATTGATATTTATATGGATGATTTATATGCCACATTGATTTGGAACGTAAGATTTTTGTTTCTAATACCCCTTTCTCAGATGCGCCTATTATGAAGAATAAAGAGAGGAATAAACAGCTTTGTGTATATAGTAATTATATAATTATATAGGAATTATTTACGGATCATATTAAGATTATTATGCTGCTCACCGACAATATAAAACTTTCACATTAGGTTAATATTGTTTCACATTTAGAAAACTTTTATTCATAATATGAAGGCAGATGAAACCTTAGCTATACTTCTTACATGAGCAAAGCATCTCACAGCCTTCAAGTGGTTTATAATGAACATGTTTTTGGTTGCAGTGTGTTTAAGGGCCAGTATGCATGGAGACCAAAGAGCAGTTCAGCACATGAACGAGCTCGGCAGTATGTGGTAGGCCAGAAGGTCCATGGCTTCACCATCCGAGAGGTGAGCAGACACCAAGAAACTATCCAGACAACAATCTTGCCTGGCACACAAGGCATTATTACCTAGAGGTGACACACATCTGAGACATATTACAAACTGCTGTTCTGTGGCCACATAAACAGCACATTAACCAAAAGATGACCGAGATCTTCTTTAGCGCAGAAGTTCTCAATGCTATGGATTTTGTTTTTATTGCTCCGGCCTCTTTACTGGCCTCTGGTAACGGTTTTGTGGATCTTTCGTTCCTTGACGTTGTAATGAATAATATTAATTCGATTGCTGTGTTGCTAATAATATTTGTTGTTACAGTATCCTGATAGCCATTTCATGCTGGAACAGGACTGTATGTTCCTCCTAGTCCCTCCAAATCCTCCTAGTTCCAGTGAAGGGAATGTCTAATACTTGAGCATTTCCATATTCAATTACCATTGTGGTAATGTAAAGATTTTGGCAAACAGTTGCACCAAGTTCATATTTTTTGTGAATTTGTGGCCAATCTGTGGTAGATTTCCTGCTAACTTTGTCATCAACTTTGGCAAAAAGTTCATTCTGAATTATCTTTATTTTTGCCACAGATTGTGGCAGAATGCATGCTCCTTGTGGCCAATTACCAGTTCCATTGTCTCTGACAAACATTTATTCAAACGTTTAGCCCTGCCCCTCTCCTCGTCTTACACAGTAAAGCACGTCATTTGACACCGTGCACTTATACACACATACACACGCACAATGGAGCGAGCGAGCGACCGAGAGCAAACTGTCAGGCGAAACATTTAATATTTTAATGAAAAAAAAACAACTGAACATCTTAATGTAATTTTGCCCATTTCGGCATTCTGACCACGTTACAGCACACACAGTTAAAGCACGCAGACAGCGGGTCAGCCTCCGCGTTGAGCAACCTATAGCAACCGTGGACGCGGGTTGATGACGTAGTTGGATAGCGACAGAAGCGTTATGTTTCTATTTCACTAAGTAAAGTGCTGTTGTCAATAACAGTGTAGTTCGCACGCTTGTCATAAACACTTGCAACAATCATACCCATTTCAGTTGTTTTTACCAGATCAATTAACGAGTTATTTAAAGCGTAATTCGGAACGCGGTACTAATTTAGTTTAAAAAATGAACAACGGTTCTATAAAACACGGCGGAACTGACACCACAACGAAGCTTTTTTTTAACTCCTAACACAGCAGATGTTTCTTTAAACATGACGTGACGAAAGCTTTATAAAACTTACACTGGAAAACAAAACCTCTTCGACAACACGATTCGAATTAATAACGGTGAACAAAACCTATGTAGAAAACATAACGTGAATTAAACTTCCTTTTTAACCAAATCTCACGAGAACAAAATCTTCCCTGACCGAGGAAAAAAAATCTGAAAGAGCAACATAAACAGTTATTTTTTCCTCAGAGAGGGAGAAGACCGGATCGAGCCCCCAAATTATTAGGTTTTAAATGAAGAAGTGTCCGAGCTAAGTTTTTAAGCTAAGAGAAGAAGAGTTTAACTTGTTGTGTCCGCTGCATCCTGATGCACTTACCGGTCCGGGCCTGATCGACCGGGAGAGACAAACACACACACACACACACACGCAGGCATGATGTCTGAAGATCTCTAGTTTATTCTYAGCAAGGAGAGCACATTTAAACRGTGCTAYGKCCTGAACATCAAAAGAACCAGTCATTCACATGTCAGTCATAGAGGGACCCGGAGACAGACAGGAGAGAGGAAATGCATGTGCATTCTCCTTATTAAACAAAAGGGTTCTAGCAGACAAGGGCCATTTAGATGTAAACGCGTCTGGGTACAGGATATAGAAGGTGTTACCACAGAAGGCGACAGGGGTAGCTCAGTGGTTAAGGCATTGGACTACGGTTCGGAAGGTCCCAGGTTCAAGTCCCACTCCCTGTTGGGCCCTTGAGCAAGGCCCTTAACCCCAACTGCCCCAACCTCAACTCGCTCTGGATAAGGGTGTCTGCCAAATGCCTAGATGTAGATGTAAGGAAGCACAGTGAGGGGTCTGTTCTCAGGGCACAGGAAACTGAACTGATTAGATTACAATGTCTTACAATATTATAAAACCTTACAATTCTTAATTTTCTTCTCTCCTTCAATGATGATTCTTCTTTAGCCCCATTTACACTGCAGGTCTCGATGCCCAATTCTGATTTGTTGCCTATATCTGATTTTTCTGACCGTCTGTTTACTCGTTCTTTCAACTATGACCCATATCCAATTCAAGTGTTTACACTTCTATACCGTCTGAAACATCGCACATACTTAAAGGGAGGTTCTTGCACTACACACTAGCCAAGATGGACGAAGGCGAAATGTAGCTCTGCAATATATGCAAAGTTTGCGAAACGGAGAAGGAGGGAAAGGGCATGATTGCAGCCTGCGCATGTGCTTTATTTATTGTGTCCTCAACCATTCAGAGGAATGTCTGGGTGCGAGACGTGTCCGGGTCGCTCTCTGGTGGCTTGCAACAGGTGTGGGCTACCGCACACTAGCGCATCTGTTTGGGATGAGCAGCGGCTCGGTGTGCCTGATTACGTCATCAAACCACGAAGAAGTTGCAGTTTTAATGACGTACAGAACGCAATGCCTCAGAAAATCCGATCTGTCTGTTCACACGACAATCACATTAGCACTTATCTGATCTATATCTGATTTATTTCCACATATGAAGGAGGCTTGAAATCTATCTCGAAATATCAGAATGTTTACACGGACATAGAAAATATCCGATATGTGTCATATGTGAGCAAAAAATCGGAATTGGGTCACATTTAACTGACAGTGTGAACATAGCTTTTGACTGCGCTTTCTCCTTTCAGTATTATTAGTAGTAGTAGTAGTAGTAGTGCTACGAATTTATTATTATTATTATTATTATTATTATTATTATTATTGTATAATACAGAAATGTATTATAAGTTAGCCTAAAACTTTATTGTTTTATTGTGTATACGCACTTTAAACATGGTTTGTGGCCAAAAGTGTTGAGAATGACACAAATATTAGTTTTCACAAAGTTTGCTGCTAAACTGCTTTTAGATCTTTGTTTCAGTTGTTTCTGTGATGTACTGAAATATAATTACAAGCACTTCATACGTTTCAAAGGCTTTTATCGACAATCACATGACATTTATGCAGAGAGTCAGTATTTGCAGTGTTGGCGCTTCTTTTTCAGGACCTCTGCAATTCGACTGCGCTGCTCTCAATCAACTTCTGGGCCAAATCCTGACTGATAGCAACCCATTCTTTCATAATCACTTCTTGGAGTTTGTCAGAATTAGTGGGTTTTTGTTTGTCCACCCGCCTCTTGAGGATTGACCACAAGTTCTCAATGGGATTAAGATCTGGGGAGTTTCCAGGCCATGGACCCAAAATTTCAACGTTTTGGTCCCCGAGCCACTTAGTTATCACTTTTGCCTTATGGCACGGTGCTCCATCGTGCTGGAAAATGCATTGTTCTTCACCAAACTGTTGTTGGATTGTTGGAAGAAGTTGCTGTTGGAGGGTGTTTTGGTACCATTCTTTATTCATAGCTGTGTTTTTGGGCAGAATTGTGAGTGAGCCCACTCCCTTGGATGAGAAGCAACCCCACACATGAATGGTCTCAGGATGCTTTACTGTTGGCATGACACAGGACTGATGGTAGCGTCACCTTTTCTTCTCCGGACAAGCCTTTTTCCAGATGCCCCAAACAATCGGAAAGAGGCTTCATCCGAGAATATGACTTTGCCCCAGTCCTCAGCAGTCCATTCGCCATACTTTTTGCAGAAGATCAATCTGTCCCTGATGTTTTTTTGGAGAGAAGTGGCTTCTTTGCTGCCCTTCTTGACACCAGGCCATCTTCCAAAAGTCTTCCCCTCACTGTGCGTGCAGATGCGCTCACACCTGCCTGCTGCCATTCCTGAGCAGCTCTGCACTGGTGGCACTCCGATCCCGCAGCTGAATCCTCTTTAGGAGACGATCCTGCCGCTTGCTGGACTTTCTTGGACGCCCTGAAGCTTCTTAACAAGAATTGAACCTCTTTCCTTGAAGTTCTTGATGATCCTATAAATTGATGATTTAGGTGCAATCTTAGTAGCCACAATATCCTTGCCTGTGAATCCATTTTTATGCAACGCAATGATGGCTGCACGCGTTTCTTTGCAGGTCACCATGGTTAACAATGAAAGAACAATGATTTCAAGCATCACCCTCCTTTTAACATGTCAAGTCTGCCATTCTAACCCAATCAGCCTGACATAATGATCTCCAGCCTTGTGCTCGTCAACATTCTCACCTGAGTTAACAAGACGATTACTGAAATGATCTCAGCAGCTCCTTTAATGACAGCAATGAAATGCAGTGGAAAGTTTTTTTCAGGATTAAATTAATTTTCATGGCAAAGAAGGACTATGCAGTTCATCTGATCACTCTTCATAACATTCTGGAGTAAACAATAAACTAAACAATAAACACTGCCTTTTGCAAAGTAAAAGTGAGTTGTGCGTACACGCCCTTTTGAATAAAAGGCTGATGCATGCTCGCAGATATGAGCAGATTTATCAATAAACTACAGACATACTTCCCCGAAAATGCAACAAACCCAAAAAAATGCTGGGTTTTTTTTGGTAAACACATAGTTGGGTTGTTTATGCTGGGTCAAAGTTCTGGGTTATTTCGGGTACTTTAATCATACTGTTGGGTTGCTTTTGCTATGGATACTAAAAGTTAAACTCAAAGCAAAAAATGGAAAAAGAAATGCATCATAATGAACTGAAGCTCAGCACGTCGTCTTTCCTTCTTTGAATCTGTAATATTTAAGTGAAATACATTTTGCGTATATGCTTAAATATTCCTTTTTGTTTATGGACAGGTGTATTATGTTTGATCTGCATTATTGCGAAACACGATTACTTTCTGGGGAAGTATGTCTGCATTTTTATTGATAAATCACACGTGTTTATCAGCGTTTTGATCAAAATGCTGTCTTTTGTAAAGTGAAAGTACGTGGGTTTCCGCAGGCGATGAAAAGCTTCATTTCAGACATACATTCACAATCAGTCACATTCCAGGTATTATTTCAAATAATGGACGAAATAATTATTCGATGCTGGACACAAACAGAAAAAAAGCATGGTGATGATGATGATTATTATAAAAAGCCCGAAGTACTTCGTGTTCATGCAAGAATATTTACTTTATCAGGACATTCGCATAGTTAACAATATCAGATAGCTTACTATCAGAAAATTTTATTAATTTCAAGAGCATTTAAACTGTGACATTACCATGTCTTTCGTTGTTTCGTCCCTGTTAAGACATTACAAAAACTATATAAGAAACTTTTTATTATGAATTTTAAAGCCCGATTTAGGGCATCTTATTTCATCATCATGAACATAATATGAAATCATTTACACACATTCATCATGAAAGATCTATTGTAAAACAAAATAGAATTCATGTTTGCTTCAGCACTGGAAACAATATTGTTTTAGGCTAAAATTATTATACACAATTCTTCATTGTACTTGATCTGGCTTTTAGATGAAGTCCTTCCATGCGGCATTGGCGGATATTCAGTGAAACACAACACATTTATTTAAATTCCCGAATGTTGCATGTGGGATTTCACAGCATGGCCCATGATGAATTGCGGCATTTACCGGGAAAAAGCGTGCATTTTTAATGGCCAAATCTGTACATTATTACTATGACTCACTTTAATTGAGACCGTGATCTGAGATGGCTTCAGACTGTGGAATTGTGATTATATTTCTTATACTTATTAAAATATAAAATTAGTAATACTATTAGATCTAAAGTGTAATCTGCGTTACCGATTTACCAAAAATGAATATTAAAGTCTCCAGCAATTAACGCTTTGTCTACAGAAACGACCAGATTTGAGAGGTTTAAGTTTAGCGGGGTAGCTAATCAGAAGAGCATTCTAGCAAAACTCAAAAACAAGAGCCACCTTCTGGCATTATTTGATCTTACCCTGGAGCCACATTCCTGAACTTCTGTTACGATCCTGTATATTGGACAATGTTAGACAAAATAATTCTAAATAATAATTTTTTAAATATTACCTGTTGTGTAGGAATGGTGGGTGTGGGGGGGTGTTTTCTCGTTGACATGGCATGCTTGTGTGTGGGCGTGCTTGTAAATGCGCAGTAAAGTAAGATCTTAGTAAGATCTAAAAACTTCTTAAGACTCAGTGGTTATAATGTTATGGATGATTGACATAAGCTGTAGTGCTAGTTGTTTAAGTACTAAAGCACACCTTTGACAGGCATACCCTACATATGCATGTGCAAGGTTATCTCAGCATTTATAATACAAACACTGTTACCTTTGTGGCTGTTTCTTTTTCCTTTTACTGCCTTCTTATTTTTATTAGTAAGAGCTAGCTAGTAACAGCCAGGGCTGGACTAGGACACAATTTCAGGGCAGGAAATTCCACACCAATTCAGGCTATTCTATGCACCCAAATTAATTTAGAAACCACAGATAGCCTTATTATTATTATTATTATTATTATTATTATTATTATTTTACATCTAATATATACAGTGGAACCTCGGATTGCGAGTAACTTGGTTTACGAGTGTTTCGCAAACCGAGCAAAGATTTTTAATACATTTTTAATCGGAAACCGAGCAAGTATTAGTTTACGAGTGCCGAGTATCATACATCACTCATGGGACTCTTATTTTGACACAGAGTGTCACTCTCTCTCTCTCTCTCACTTTTTCATTTCTGGAACGAATTATGCTCGTAATCCAAGTTTCCACTGTATTTTTATATATTGCATATATAAAAACTGTATTCTTCTTGTACCTGTTACATCTTACCTTAGTGTTACAAACAGAGTTGTCTCCACCTTGGTGCAAAACAACCAGCTCATTATAATTAGATTCTTCAGAATCTAAATAAATATTTATTTATTTATCTTTAAATGACCTAGATAACCAAATTACAAAACAACAAATCCAATATGTTAAAACTTTTCTTATTTTCATTCTACCTATCTCAATTCCTAGCAATTAGGAACTTGAACAAAAAAAATCCTGTCCATGTCCAACATCAGTTGGATGGTCCCTAAACTACTTAACCACTCATCCGTGGTTATACAGGATGTGTAGCTCTCCTTCCTCAACAGACTCACTGTTCAGATATATTTATATACTCATCATTTCCTCTAATTTGCATTGGCTGTCACCTCAGTCTTGTACCGCACTGTCACATTTAACTGCGTAATTTGTTTCAATTTGCACTATTTAATTTGCAAGTTTCAATTTGCACTATTCTGTCCCCATGTATCCTCATTGCTGATATCTACACGTATTCATCTTATTCTACATCAAAAGGAGATGGGAGGGCGGGGGTGGGGGGGTCAAAATACCATACACCATACATTTCTTATTTTAAAGCCTTTTCTCGGATGCAAAAAAAAAAAGTTTTTCAAACGACTTTAAGGATTAAAAAAACTAAGGCACACATTAAAATAAATAATTACACAAAAACACTATGTTGTGCAACTAAAAGTTTCCAAATCTACATCTCAGACATAACATAAGCATTTACTGACAATTTCTGCTTTCTTCTTCTCTTGGCCTCGCTGATAATTGTATCGCTCCCTTCCATTTTGCAGCCGCAACAGAACGCTCCCTCAAATCAATACACAGCTAACTGTTTGCGTCTCCTTCCGCTTTGTGGGTGACGTAAGCGCTTCTTCTTCGTTGGTGTTTACTGTGTCAAAAGCGTGCTGTCAACAAATAATTGCGCAAAAACAAAACGCAAGCTTTTAAGATTAAATAAAGGAAGCTTCGAGGCAGAGGATTTTGCCTCCATCATTTTTTGTAATCGAATGACTCGATTTACTCGAGGAATCGTTCCAGCCCTATTATGAATTATGATTTTGTGTGGCGTATTGCGACACCGAGTTATACTTGAGCTGGTTTTCCGTTCTATCGGCCATGACCAGAGTGTGGGCGATCAGCCTCAGATATAAAAGATTCTGTACAGAGCGGAGAAGCTTCCGAGTGGTCCAACAGAAATAGATTTTTATGCTGATACATGATCAAACATTGCATTGCACACGTTAATGCCCTCGATCTGCCTTTGTATCCAAACTCTGTGAGTGAATTAGTCCCAAACCCATTTTTTACACATGCTTACACAAGTTTTAAAACACTGCGAGCAGCAGTCAGTCAAAAATCACATACTGTACTTGAGAAACCCTGCATGCCCACATTAGAAGCCACACTCGTTCTTTATAATCCTACATATGTTATATATTATTATATATGTTATATATATATATATATATATATACTGTGTACTATTTCCAGATATTGTTTAAATGCTCCACTTGGTTTTTAGGTGGTAAAACTCATTAAACTTTTTAAAGGTTTAAAGTTGTAGCAAAATCAGGAAAAATGTAATCTCCTGTTAGCTATTAGCCAAATCGCTAATGTTTAAACGGGCACCTGTTAGCTGACCCTTGCGCCAGATGTCAACGTTGCAATGAAAGAATGTTTAGCCTTAATCTCGGGCCAGGATCACCTTGCTCAAGGGTCCAACGGAGGTAACCCTTCTGGTCATCGGTCCATCACCTTAATCACTAAGCTACCCCTCCTTATAACTGCTATAACTGCTACTAGTGAAAGATTCCTGAAGCCCTGGGTTAATATGACCTACCAATAGCTATAACGTATATACTGTACTGTAGGGGTATCTTGGCAAGCACTTCATTTTGGTTTGATTTCAGGGATAGGAGCATTATTTGGCATCCCTGAAGGAAAGAGAGAAACCAATGTATATGTGAAGCAATGAAAGTTTAAAAATATTTATTTAAACAGCAGTGTTTTTCAGTATATTGTGTGTTTTTTTTTTAATATAGGTAACTCCAGTGCCTGATTTGTCTCTGACAGCAGTTAAACTCATTCATGATGTCACAGGTGCTCAGTATTTTCACACAGCAAGAGATGATTCCAACAACCTCTTCAGGTGATGTATGCATAACTGTGTGTCTACACCTGCATGAATGTATGTGTTTGTCTGGAGCAATGTGCATATTTGCATCTGCATTTACTGTCAAAGTTACATATTCACTGCAGAATCTCATGATTGCACCATTGTCAAGTTTTTTAAATTACAGACTAATGGTAAAGTATTGCCCTGATCATCCTGTTTTTTTTGTTGTTGTTGTTGTTTTTGTTGTCTTTTTTTGGGTCTTTATTCGGTAACTGGTGTGTGTGTGTGAAAGTCATCAAACACACACAAAATAAAAGACTTGTGGTCAGTGTTGTAGTAAACAGTACATGGGTGCACAGAGGTTAACTGTACGAGTGATTCGCACACTGAGAACGCTCATGGGAGACTATTACCCACAATTCCGCAGCGCAAGAGAGAGAAGAACCATTGGCACAGTTGTGATCGTGTGTGACATGAAATAAAAATATGCCATTAGCTCTGCAGGAGTTGACGCATTGATGTGATGTACGTTTAATGCAAAAGCATTATTACGAAGAGACGATTTAATGAGAAGTTAGATCAAGCATATGACCAACTTTGAGTGAGTTTTACTATGTATTAATTAACCCTACTGAGTCCAGAATGGACTTAAATGCTATTCTCAGACGGACTTCGCGATTCTGTAAATAAATATTAAAAAGATTAAAATCCACAAATTCCACAAATGTTATTTTTCATATAACTTAAAGCTATTTACATACGAGTACACATGTAAAGCAAATGTGATGATTAATTTATTGTGTACAATTAACGTCATTCAGCCATTTATCAATGTCTATACTACCATATCAAATATTTGTGTCTAATACTGTTTTATTCATGTTTTACAACACTATTTTCTACACAGCAAAACTTATATTTTGTTATATTATATTATGACTTGAATAAATCTCACTAAATACTTATTTAGTGAGTAATAGGCAATAGGAATAGTCTCAACATCTTGGAGCCCAAACTTCATTTAAATTACATTTTTAAATTAGCAAATATTGTAAGTAAACAACATGGCGCAAGTTTAGGAAAAAAAAGGACTATAAAAATAATTCGGCATCTGTTTTAGGTGTGCCAGCTGCCACTGTTCTTATATTGCTCTTTGTCAGGGAAAAATCATTCAGTGACAACCCTGTAAAATTTCCATGTACTGTAAAACAGGTACATCTGTATGAAGAAACCGACATGCACGTTTCTTAGCCCCACCCCCGTGAAAACGGCGAATTCAGGGAAAGGCTCCCCCGCGAGAGGTTGTGTGCGGACCACTGAGCTTCTACGGATTTTGCAGTGAAAGAATCTGAGAATTTATTTACCATAACCTTTATTGTATTGTTTTTAATCTTTCTATACACAACCTATGATTTCTATATGTTATTTTACAAATGGAATATTTTTTATATTACAAACTGCTGGGTTAAATGTTTAGGTGCTGGTTATTTTATTTGACCCAACAAATGGGTAAATTTACACTCTTGCTGGGTTGACGCATTCCATTTGATTTAGTAGATAGAATCATTTTGTTTTCAAAAAAGTTGACATAATGTAAATACAGTAGATTGCCTGTTAGAAATCCCCCAAATTAAATGTATCCGCCGTTGCAGCGCAACTGCAGAGATAGTTAGCCAGCGGTAGTTTTCAGAAGTTTGTTCAGTGATGTGGCTTTGTTGAGCTGGTAGATGAACTCAGAGCGCCAGGGGATTGTCTGGAGATCAACACTGTGATTTGAAACCAGCGCAAATTGCAGCGCTTGTAGATAAAACATAATACACCTGTCCGTAAATAAGAATGGGCTACATTTAGGGCTAGACGCGCAATATATTTCACTTAAATGTTACAGATTCAAACAAGGAAAGAAGACGCGCTGAGCTTCAGTTCATTGTGATGCAGACAAAAGTGGTCTAGGGATGAAACAGAAACACTTCTTTTTCCGTTTTTTTGGATTGAGTTTATTTATGTATTGTAGCACTTTACTATTCATAGCAAAAGCAACCCAACAGTGTGATTCAAGTACCCAAAATAACCCAGAATTGTGACCCAGCATAAACAACCCAACAATGTGTTTACAGAAAACCAGCATTTATTAGAGTACTACTACTAATAATGAGTACAGTAGGAGCCACACGAAATAGCCGCCTGGAACATGGCGGGTCCCATAGCGAACCATGACAACATGTAACTTGAGTATGTTTTCATTATATTTTTGATTGTTTTTTTTTTCGCTGATAGTCAAAAATTGGCATAACAAATTGATTAATGGTGCATAATATCTGGAACAAATATCTGCCCATACGGATGTTACGTGGCGCTGTATGGAGAGCCGCACCACGAGATGTTTTAATTGAGAAGAGCTCTTACGCAGGGCATGAGAGAGGTTTAACGAAATAAGAGTGTGTGAGAGTGCTTATGATACGCACGTGAAGACCTTTCTGTTTGGAGGTGGCGTGGGATTATTAATTAGGAAACTTGAAAGTAAACAAAAAGAAAACTGAAAACACAAAATTAACAAAATTCCTCCGCTCTGGAATCAAAAATAAAACTTTTGTTCCTCTCTGGTCTTATGGCCTTACCGAGGATCTATGAGAGAGAGTTATGTATTTTTTTTGTGCTGTGGTAGCAGCCTGCCGATCTGCCCGTTCTGAACAGTTTATGCGCGGATCTGCATCTCGCGCGACCCGCATCGTTACAACAGATCACTATCATTTATCCCTGCATCACGTTCCCCCAGCAAAGATCTGATCTTACTTATCACAACTGTGAATAGATGCTGCAGTAGAGACAGATTAAATCCCCATAAACACTCACACTTGAGAACAATACTAAAACAACTAAAAGGTTCCAGAGGTTTAGTGCCTGTTATCGCAGGACATGGATCACATACAGTATACTACTTAATCTTTTACTGCTTATATTTTTGCCCTAGTTTCATTTGGTTTTACGCATTTTCATGTGCTGTTTGAGAGAGAGAGCTTATATTGTCTTGGATTACTACTACTACCACTACTATTATTAATAATAATTTTTGTTATGCAAATTAAACCCATGGGACTCAAACGTCATCATCAATCATCATTTCAGGTGCTATTTGTGTTTGTGTGTGTGCGAGAGAGAGAGAGTGAGAGCGAGCGAGAGCTCATGCGCGCGTAAGAGAGCTTAAAGTATATTGTGATTTGGCCAAGGTTGCTAAAGCCATCTCCAAACGGGAGGGTCTTCCCGTGTGTATCATAAGCACTCTCACATACTCCTATTTCGTTGGCCCCCTCTAAAGCTCTCTCCATACCGCGCCACGGAACAGTACATTAGTTAAATCTACTATTACCATCCAAATTACTCAATGACATTAATATCTCCCAGTGTCTCAATCCTAGAAAGAAATAAACGCAAATTAAATTCGGCACTATTGTCCCCGTCTTGTGCCGATCACCTAACCCTACCTTTTGTCATAATCATGAGACCAGGATCTTATAATTATGACACGTTAAGGCAGAATTATAAGTTATTAAGTAATAATTATGAGTAAATACATCATAATTATGAGATAATTCCTGTGATTTTTTTAGACAATAGAGCAAATATTGGTGAATTAAATTCGCGTTTATTTCTTTCTTGGATTGAGACACTGGGAGATATTAATATCATTGAGTAATTTGGATGGTAATAGTAGATTTAACTAATGTACTGTACAGTCATCAGGCTAAACCATAGGATAGCTGCTACATCTCCATGAGTGTGCAATGAGGCACTTTCAAGCAAAAGGACGTAGTAACTTTCGTTTCCAATGTCATGCACTAACATGTCCCCCCTGCAAGAGGGGGGGACATTTTCCCTTTTGAAGATGGCATGGGATTAATAATTAGGAATTTAAATGAAACCAAAGAAAACAGAAAACACAATATAACGGAGCTCCGCCGTCTACGTGAGAACAGACGCGGCTCTGGAAAGTAAAGCACTAATAAACTTAAGCTGAGCGCGCACGCAGGGCTCTCTTTCGCTTTCGCCGGCGTCTTAGGACTCTCAACTTACTGCGCGCTTTTCTTTTCTTTCTCTGGTCTTTGGCCCTGATACCTTACCGGTTCTACATAAATGATCTCTACGGCGGTATCAGGACCCTTAAATAAACACGCCGCCAAGTGCGGCTCGTTCAGGCTGATTGCCTTGTCTGGCAACCGCGTGTATAAATGTCCGCGCCTTTGCCTGTTCAGAACTCCGCGGAGTAGCAGCCTGCAGATCTGCCCGTTCTGAACAGTTTATGCGCAGCTCTGCCCCTCGCATCGTTACATGTACAGTCATCAGGCTAAACCATAGGATAGCTGCTACATCTCCATGAGTGTGCAATGTGGCACTTTCAAGCAAAAGGATGCAGTAACTTTCGTTTCCAATGTCATGCACTAAAATGTCCCCCTGCAAGAGACTGCTCCCCCTTATCTCATAATTATGAGATACTAAGTCATAATTATAAGTTAGTAAGTCATAATTATGAGAGAATTCCTGTAAAAAAAAAATCTTTTGTGAATGCAATGCGCTTCTGTAGTCTCTTATGCCATTGACAGCAAGCGACAGAGCTCATAAACGTATTTAAATACTGATAAGTATTTATTCTTCATTTTCTCCTCTCCTACGTCTTTGACTGCACTTTCTCCATTCAGTATTATTATCATTAGTAGTCGTACCGCTGATTAACTATCTCTCTGCAGTGGTTAAAACAGCGGATTAATTTCAGAGGCAATCTACTAAATAATAAATAGATAAAATAACCCAGCACTTTAACATTTAACCCAGCAGTTTTTAGAGTGTAACATAAAAAATATTCCATTCATAAAATAGCATGGGTGAAATCATAGGTTGTGTATAGAGTGATTAAAAACAATAGAACAAAGCTTATGGTAAATAAATTCTCAGACTCTATATGAAGTATAGACATGATTTTGTTTTAGTCTACTCGCTGACAATGTGACCGCGCGCACCGAGGTGAACAGCCGCAGACCCCCAGTTACTGTAATCTCTCTTCTCACCTTTCATTCACAATAGCGTGAAGTTCTCAAACCGGTTTCACTGATGGAGGAATTGGCAGAATTAACAAGACTGAGCAGACGTCTCTGCCTAAAATGTATTTCTCCAGCACAATGTACTGAAGCTCAGCACGTCTTCTTTCCTTGTTTTAATCTGTAATATTATGAAATAATAAGTGAAATATATTTCGGGTATATGCTTAAACATGCCTTTTTATTTATGGACATGTGTATTATGTTTTATCTGCATTATTGCGAGACGCGATGACTGTCTGGTATGTTTATCGATAAATCGCATGGGTTTATCAGCCTTTTGATCAAAACGCTGCCTTTTTGTAAAGTGAAAGTTCATGCACAAATCGGGGTTCACGTACGCCGATGAACAGCTTTATTACAGTCATAAATTCACAACCACATTCCAGCTATTATTTCCAGCCGTGGATGAAATAATTTTTAAATGCTGGACACAAACAGCAAAAAAAACGTGATTATTATTTTTATAAAAAGGCCGAAGCACTTTGTGTTCCTATTTGTTAAAATCAAGTGATTGCAAAGTGCAGCTAAATTGTTGGCTTGTGTTAATGTGTTCTTGAGAACAAAGCGCCATCTAGTGGTGGCACCAATGGGCGAATGTATGAATGGGCGTGTTTACTGCGAAATCTTGACACACCTCCCTGGCAGGAGAAGGAGGGGGGACCACGGGGTCCAATGGGAAGCCGCACAGGATCCGAACGGCATTCGCGTGGCCTGGCTATTTCGTGTGGCTCCTACTGTAAGTCGCTGTCGCGTTGTATTCAGCGAGTATATTCAGATTATAGTGTTTGTTGCATTTCTGGGGGAGTATGTCTGCAGTTTTATTGATAAATCTTCTCATACAGTATCTGCTCGTGCGTCTATAAGTTTTTTTTGATCAAGAAGCGCACACACGCAAATCACTCTTTCTTTGCAAAAGGTAGTGTTTATTCTTTTATTTTTGGTATATATATTGGTATATATTTAAAGAGCATATTCACAAAAACTATATTGTTTAAGGCTAACTTATCATACACTTTTATATTCCTTTTTTGTAATTCGGCTTTTTGCACACACGCCGGTGCATTACAATAATAATGCATAATATAAAATAAAAATAATAATATTCATAAATTCACAGCACCACCACTACTACTGCTGCTACTACTACTACTAATAATAATAATAATAATACTGAATGAAGAAAGCGCAAAGAAGAATCGTCATTGAAGGAGAGAAGAAAATGAAGAATAAATACATATCAGTATTTACAGTTTGAGCTCGGCACATTTCTGAGCTCTGTCGTTTGCTGTCAACGGGCGCCTAAGAGAGATTAACATGTTTTCAGCTTTACCTCCGATTGAAACACGACTGCCTCCTACAGTTAATGAACGTCATTTTCACATCCTTTTCTGCGTTGGTGCGTTCTTAATGGCCAGATCTGTACTCATTACATACATGCTCATTTAACCCAAATTGTAGAACAGAGTATTAAACTTAATTTACAATCAGTTTCATGTTAGATGTAAATATATCATATATTATCTTCTTTGACTTTCAGTTGTTCCCTTTCAGAGGTCGCCACAGCGAATCATCTGCCTCCATCCAACCTTATCCTCTGCATCCTCTCCTCTCACACCAACTACCTTCATGTCCTCTCTCACTGCATCCATAAATCTCCTCTTTGGTCTTCCTTTATACCCCATGCCTGGCAGGTCCTACCTCAGCATCCTTCCTCCAGTATGCTCACAATCCTCCTCCTCTGAACATGTCCAGTCCACCTCAATCCGGTCTTTTCTTTATCTGCAAAACATCTAACATGGGTTGTCTCTCTGATGGGCTCATTCTTGATCCTATCCATCCTTGTCACTCTCAAAGAGAACCTCAACATCATCTCTGCTACCTCCAACTCTTGCCCGTCCACTGTCTTTAAGCCGTAGAGCATCACTGGTCACTGTCGCACATCACACATGACACTTTTCTCCACCCGTTCCAACCTGCCTGTTCACGCTGCTTCACCTCTTTTCCACACTCCCTGTTGCTCTAGACCGTTGACCCTAAGTACTAAAAGTCCTGCACCTTTTTTTACTTCTGTTCCCTGTAGTGTTACCGTTTCACTTGGGTCTTTCTCATTCACACATGTGTATTATTTCTACGGCTAACCTTAATTTCTCTGCTTTCCAGAAATACATATATTTAAAGAAAAAAAACTTAATTATAATCTCATAAGACATGAAAATCATCTCCTCCTGGTATTCTTTCATGCATTTTAAATAGCAAGTTTATGAGAAGTTTTTCTTTTTAGGTGTTTCGTGTGTCTGCCTGCATGCAACTTTGCATATGTCTGAATGCAGATTGGTATTTGGTAGTCTGCAAATGTGTTTGTAAAATATGTCGTGTCTGTGGGTGTGTTTGCCTAGTTGCAAATCTGGATGTATGATATCTCTCCATGTATACTATGTTTTTTTTTTTGTTTTGTTTTTTTAACTTTCATGCATTTTTCCCTTGGTAAAAGAATGTAAAACAGTTAGGAAATACATGCCTGTCCAGGTGATTTCAAGTAAAACATGTATTTTTAAAGTATGATGGCATGTATACTCGATTTATCCACCCCTTGACTTATACATTTCTGCTTCTTCTTCTTTTGTTTCTGTTCAGTGTGGGATTCCGTACCACGCCCATGGACAGCACAGGAGTTCCTCACATTCTAGAACACACAGTTCTGTGTGGCTCTCAACGCTTTCCCTGCCGTGATCCATTCTTTAAAATGCTTAATCGCTCTCTGTCCACCTTCATGAATGCCTTAACAGGTGCTGAATACTCTGTGTTTGAGTATATGTATAGTAGAATAGTATTAGTAGTATGTATAGTAGTGGTTATATACAGTACAGAGCAAAAGTTTGGACACACCTTCTCATTCAAAAAGTTTGAATTTGTATTATGGCAAGAAAAAAAGCAGCTAAGTAAAGAAAAACGAGCGGCCATCATTACTTTAAGAAATGAAGGTCAGTCAGTCTGAAAAATTGGGAAAACTTTGAAAGTGTCCCCAAGTGCAGTCACAAAAAGCATCAAGCGCTACAAAGAAACCGGCTGACATGCGGACCGGCCCAGGAAAGGAAGACCAAGAGTCACCTCTGCTGCGGAGGAGAAGTTCATCCGAGTCACCAGCCTCAGAAATCGGCGGTTAACAGCAGCTCAGATCAGAGAGCAGGTCAATGCCACACAGAGTTCTAGCAGCAGACACATCTCTAGAACAACTGTTAAGAGGAGACTGTGTGAATCAGGCCTTCATGGTAGATTATCTGCTAGGAAACCACTGCTAAGGACAGACAACAAGCAGAAGAGACGCGTTTGGGCTCAAGAACACAATAAAGAACTCAAAGAAAGAAAACTCTTTGAATGAGAAGGGGAGTCCAAACTTTTGGTCTGTACTGTATGTAATGTACAGTAGTAGTCTTGCAGCATTTTTTTTTTAGAGAATTTCTGTATGTTAATGGGTTAGAGTCAACAGACAAACAAATGCCAAGATCCAGCATTTATTTACATGGAAGAGAACTATTTGTGCCAGTGATGGAAAAGTACCAAAAAGTACTAAGTACCAAACACTATGAAAAAGTTTCTGACTTGGATTGTTAATTTTAAGTGCTGCGAGGTGGGAAATGGTAGTGGGGGGACAAACATAGGCAGTTTGACAAATAAAAATTTCCAGTCGATGTCTTGAGTTACAATCAGAATAGTAATTTCATTATTATTCATCATTTAATGTTTAATGACTACCAGACAGGAGAAGATATTAGGAAGGGGCCAGTGATAGGACATTTTATGAAAATGTGAATGAATATCATTTTTATTTAAAAATCTCTGTATCCCACAATGTGTTTGAAATGAAGCAATCAATGTGCAAATAAAGTGTAAGCTAGATTTAATTGGAGGAGTTAAAAATATTGCACTGGAAAAAATTAATAAAAATAAATAGACCTATCAAAAAGATAGCAGCGTTTGGAAGCTAACAAGATAACTTTACAATTGGACAAATCAACTGTTTGGTAGATTTTAAAAAGAATAGAATGGACTGGTGCGCTTAGTAACACCAAAGACCTGAAAGAGTGGATGATTGTAGTATTTATTTTTGATAACCTCCCGACTTTTCCCTTAAAATACCCCTTTATTTATAATACATTGTGGTGATGTACATCATTCAAATGTATTTGATGAATATTGTTCTGCATCCTTAAATACACATCAACTTATTTTCATAATTAGCTTTTTATTCTTGTATATAGTTATAAAGAGAGACCAACTATGCTCTATTTTACTCCACAGCTAGTGACTATACAGTATACCCGTTCTCAACTCAGAATGATAAGGATTTCCAGAACCTTCTATCCGTCTATCTTGATGCTGTCTTCTTCCCCTGCTTGCGAGAGCTGGACTTCTGGTACAGAATTTCTATACAAGTTGTCCTCTACTTACAAATGAGTTCCATTTCAATTTGATCTAGGCTAATAATACATGTATATTTATCTGCTTTCTTTACATTTGTCTTGGTGGGTTTTTTCCCCTACCAATGGAAATCTCACAGTGAATGTAATAGTTAACTAGTCTGTTCAAACCCTTTTTATGTATCTGTGTGATTGCATGTTTGTTTTGCAGGCAGGAAGGCTGGCGATTGGAGAATGAGCATCCTACAGACCCATCATCTTCTTTGATATTTAAAGGAGTAGTTTTCAACGAGATGAAAGGCGCCTTTGTAAGTTTTTCTTCATTCTGATACCCAGTCTATTACTTTAATTCACTTTTTACTTTTATCTTATTGTGTTAATATTATAGCACTTGAAAGGTTTTTAATGTACAGCCAGGTTCGCAAATATTGGAACAATGATAATATTGTCTCTATGCTGTAATCAGCAGTAGTTACATATCATGAAAAGTTTCTTCATGTTAGTTCTTCAGTTTAAATGTAATCTTTTCAAATATTTTTTTTAGTCTTTAGTATAGTGTTGAATAAAGATATAGTGTTACTTTTTTATACATTTTCCCACTTTTTGTTTTTGTTTCCCCTATGTATTTCCATATGATGGTATTGCATGCACAGGATGAATGCAAGATGAACATAACAGCCATCTTCTTTATTCATAGTTAAAAGCAAGTATAAACTCAAGACATTCAGTCAAAAAAAAAAAATTGTCTTGCTGAAATGAAAACAGTTTAAAATTAATCCCTTTAACTTTGAAATTTAGCTTCTTTGTACAGTGTAACCTTGGATTGCGAGTAATGCTTTTGCGAGTGTTCCGCAAGAAGAGCAAAGATTTTTCATAAATTTTGACTTGGAAAACAAACAACTCTTGGCTTACGAGTACCAAGTATCATATAGCACGCATGCGCTTCTTGTTTTCATGGCGAGGGTCACGTGACCACAACTGAGCCAATGGTTTTTCTCTCTCTTGCGTTGTGGAATTGTGGGTAATCGTCTCCTCTGCTGGGTCTTAGTGCGCATCTCTCACTGGTATAATCAATGCAGGCGTGTACTGTTTACTATAACACTTTGACTATGCGTGGTCGCGTAAACATCTTTTATTTTGTGTTTGTATGTGTGTGTACAGCATGCATGTACTGTTTACTATAACACAAGTCATTAGAGAGGTTAAAGATCCATTTTCTCTCTCTCTCTCTCTATCAGCCTGCAGTGCGCGCACGTCATTTGACACCCTATCTGTTTTATTATTTATTATTACTTTTTTTTTTTAAGTAAAATGCAGGTTAATTAGGGCCCAAACACTATAAGGTGCGCAGGACTGTCTTGTTTTCCTAAGGATAATCTTTTTTCCACCCTTTTGGACCTTTCGGGGGTCTTAACATGCTCAAAAACTCATGAAACTTGGCAGACAAGTTGGAATCTGCTGCCATCAGGACGCCTGAGAGTCTCGGGCCCCCGCACGAGATTTTGCTGCCATGCTCATATACACTTTCACATAGGCACACGAAACTCGGTACACATTTAGAGCTCATCGAGCCGAACAACTTTCGTGCTGCATGTCCTGGGCTCAACTTAACAGGAGGGTCGTTTATAAAAATTTATTTATATGATCACCACCAAACCGGGCCGAAGAGATCTAAAGACATTGAGGATGCAAAATTTGCAAAATTGCGGAGGGATTTTCAATATCTCAAACGGGCCAGCTGTGATGATATCTAAATTTGCACCGAAAAATTATTAATAACTTGTTTCAATAAAAAAAAAATCTGCGGCCTATTGTACACACACAAACATCACAAATGTTAACACACACATGCGCGCGCTCACACACACACACACACGCACACACACACACACACACACACACACACACACAATAAAGCACTCAACAAATATTTAGGGCCCAAACTGACATTAGCCCTGTATAGTGTGTGATGATGGCTTTTTCGAGGTCTTAACACCCTCTCTAATAACACAGGTTGTGTGGTGTGCCCGGGGTAGCGATGGCACAGGGTGCTTGGACCCTTCATCGTTGCTTGCAACTATATATTGTTTTATTTTTAGTTTATATTGTATATTAATAATTTTTATGTATTTATTTTTTTGGGCTATGGAACGAATAATTTGAGTTTCCATTATTTCTCATGGGAAAATACAATTTGGTTTATGTTTTGATATATGATCCTGCTTCCGGAACAAATGACGTTCATAATCCAAGGTTCCACTGTACAGTATTTTATTCTGTGCCGACATGCTGAGAGAGAGAGAAATATTTATATAAAAGCTGTTAAGAGATATCTGATCAACATTATACATGGTACATTCTGTAGTAAACATTTCTTAAATTTTATCCGTTGTCCTTTTCTCTTTCTGTGTGTGTGTGTGTGTGTGTGTGTGTGTGTGTGTGTGTGTGTGTGTGTGTGTGTTTAGTCAGATAATGAACGCCTGTTTGCGCAGCAATTGCAGAATAAGCTGTTCCCTGATCACACATATTCGGTGGTGTCAGGAGGAGAACCTCTGGCCATACCCGACCTCACATGGGATCAACTGAAGAACTTTCATGCTACGCACTACCATCCCAGCAATGCAAGGTGCACACATATACACTGGATTGAGGTCTGGGCCTTGAATGGGCTGTTTCAAGACATTTAAACAAGTCCTTCTCTATCTACCAGTCTATGCATCTACCCTTTGGTCTCTTACCAGTTTACAACACCATAATCATATTTTTGCATCTAAAAACCATCAAAACATTTAGAAAAGACATGTAAATAAAGTAAAATATGAAGTAAATAGACATTAAACCTCACTTCATCTTGATTTTTGTTTCCTTCTTGGCACTGGCTACTTTAAAAACTAAACTGAAAGTGGCCCCTTTTCTTCTTACTACCGTCCTTGCTAGCATTCCTGGGACCCAATGTTCTATATCTTAACCAAATCTTGCACAAAGTGCAAAAATTTTTTTAACTTGCTTTGCTTTTTACTAAAACAAACAAGTTTTGGATGTCTCCCCTGTGTAAAGCATGCCAATCCACATAACTAAATCTCTTTCCCCTTAAATATTTCAATTTATTCCACTTAGAAAATTAGCATTAAATTGAAAGCTAATGCGCTGTGAAGGGTGTACAGTCTCTTGGTTCACATGATAAATAGTGCCCTTGATTAGCCTTGGATTCAGCCTTGTGTGAGGCATAAATAAAACAACTGAGGCAATTCGTCAGTGTCAGCCGTCAACGGAGAGTTGTTTAGGATGACTTAAAAGTGTTTGACTAACAGTAATTAGAACATCTGACTCACAAGACAATCACATTACAGTCAGAACCAAATGTTGTATAGTCCACAATGACTCGGTTAAAACGGGCATTTGCAGTGTTGTTTTTTTTTATATATATACAAGTAGACTGATCCCTCACTTAGTAACTGTTTTAAAGTATCTTTGGCAGGAGTGACAGCCTCAAGTTCGCTTGTGATTTGATGCTACAAGCTGATCAAACAGTTTCGTTTGGAAGTTACTTCCTTTTTTTTTTTTTTTTGGGAAAAATCTTTCAAGCTCAAACAGGTTGGATGGGGCATATTCGTTTTCAGGTCTCTCCAGAGATTGAACGACACGCTGAAACAGAGTGGAAGTTGATTATAAAAGACAAGTACTATGACCCAGCAGGGGAGACTATTACCCAATAGCGCAGCGCAAAAGTGAGAAAAACAATTGGCTCAGTTGTGATCATGTGACGCTCGGTGTCAAAGGGCATGCGTGATGCATGATACACGGTACTCTTAAACCAAGACTTGCTTGTTTTTCAAGTCAGCCTCTGTGGGTTGAATCTAGGGTGTGAGTATGTGTATGTGTGCCCTGCGATGGATTGGCACCTTGTCCAGGGTGTACCCCGCCTTGTGCTCCAAGTCTTCTGGGCCCAGACAGCACCCACTGTGTTTACCAATACACACAGTACAGTGGAAACAGATATTTACAGAATATATGTTAAAACAACTGTAAGTAAGTTTTCTGAGTGTTGTAGTTATTTTGCCAAGGTCTGAAAGAAAACCAAAGCTTTCACCTTCAGTTTAAAAAAACAAACAGTTTGGATGGTCAGGAGTCACCACGGTACACAGGCCTACCATAAAAGCTGCTGCACCATCAAGGTCACTGTTTACAATAGCAGCACAATGAGCCCAAACCCAGTTAAATCTGGTTATCTTTGCTGTACTGATGATTGAAGGACATTTCTTAAATGGCAAGTCAGTTCCAAAAAGCACCATCACATGTCAAAAAGAGTGGTAAAATATTAACCCAGACAAGATCGAAAGAATTAAACCAAAGATGTCGTCTATGTATGTAAAAGAGGATGTGTATCAGCATTAGACTTGCATAAATTTAATGATTCCTGTGTTGGAAAATCATTCACTGTTGATGACTTTGTAAAGCATGTATTGGGCATAATTTTCTGTCATATAATGTCAAATCATTCTAGGTATATGAAATCTACAATACTTTTGAGGAAACTGTACACACATCAGCACCCTAACTTTGCTAACATTCTGTTTTTGCTTAACAGGTTTTTTACCTATGGTGACATGCCGTTGGAGCAGCATCTAAAGCAGATACAAGAGGAGGCCCTGTGCAAGTTTCAGAGAAGAGAAATAAACACTGCAGTACCAGCACAGACACGATGGGACAAGCCAGTTAGTCTCTCTCTCTCTCTCTCTCTCTCTGATACACTCGCACACATGCCACACACACGTACAGAAGTATTTTAATGCAGAAGAATTAACAGTAACAAAGAAAGTGCATTTCTATTTACATTTAGGCATTTGTCCGATCCAGTGGATCCTCAGATTGCGAATACTGCGGTTTGCGAGTGTTCCGCAAGACGAGAAGAGATTTTAATTAATTTTGACTTGAAAATTGAACGAGACTTGGTAGCGCGTATGTGCTTCTTGTTTTGACGCCGAGTGTCACATGATCATGACTGAGCCAATGGTTTTTCTCTCTCTTGCGCTGCGGAATTGTGGGTAAACGTCTCCCCTGCTGGGTATTACTGCGTGTTTCTCACTGGTATAATCAACATCCGTGCACGCGCGTACCGTTTACTATAACACTGTGATCACGCACACTTTGTGTGCGCACGCCATTGGACACCATGCCCCTTCACACACACACAAACACACACACACTCTCTCTCTCTCTCTCTCTAATGGAAACACTGCTCTATCGCGATTCTTTTCAAAGGTAAAGTGCTTGTTAATTTGTTTAATTTTTACTTAACAGCAGTGATTCTTTTAGTCTGCGCTCACTCGAGTGACATTAAAGAGATTTCTCTTTTATTTTCCAGAGAAAACAGTGTTTCTGTTGTGTTTTGCGTGTGTGCAAAACTCAAATAATTATTTGTATAGTGCTTTTAACAATTGTCATTGTCACAAAGCGGCTTTACACAATCAAAATAATTAATTAAGTTTGTATGAAATGTGTATGAATCAAAATGGTCAGATCGTCCCTTAGTCCCTGATGAGCAAGCCGAGGGTGAAAGTGGCAAGGAAACACTCCCTGAGATGGCAATAGGAAGAAACCTTGAGAGGAACCGGACTCAACAGGGAACCCATCCTCGTTCGGTTGAAACAGAAAGCAGGAATTGATCTGCATTCATACTGTGGGTTGGGTGGCAGGCAGTTCAGTATAACAGTGCATGTTAGTAGACGTTAATATGGAGTCCAGTCAGTTATAGGCTCAGGTAGACTTGTAGGAATTCCAGTCTTGAACTATCGAGCAACTGCAACCAAGTCAAGTCCTCAGAGAAACAGCTGTCAACATCAGCCAAGGCTAGAACCGTCTGCATGGTAGAGACACCGTCCCCAGACACCACACGCATCCCAGAGAGACCGCATGGTCATTCATGTGACAAGATCTCCAACCAGGACGAGTCAGACAGGTCCAGAGGGCAGAGAGGGTCCGGATTACTGGCAGCTCGAGAACGACATGTGTAGCTCGACAGAGAGAGAGGGAAAGAGAGATAGAGGGGGGACCGAGAAAGAGAGAGAAGAGGAGAGATAACAGTTGGGTGTGGTCACCGTCACATAATGTATAAGGTGAATGTATATTTATTGTAGAGTGCAAGCAGGGATTCCTGCAGGACTAACAATGACAGCATAACCAAAAGGGAACGCCAGATGGAAACACAGACATGCTGCACGTGGAGCACCGTCAGGGCTCCATGTGGTAAAGCAACCAGTCACCTCACCGTCAACAAACCTAGAAAGAGCCACAGTTTTTTTTTTTTTTTTTGTAATCGTCTCCCCTCCTCTGCCGGGTCTTGGTACGCGCCTCTTACTGTATACCATATATCAACATCCGTGCACATGTGTACTGTTTACTGTAATACTGTGACCATGTGTTTGTGCATAAAATGTATCTTATTTTGTGTTTGTATGCGTGTGTGTACAGCCTGCGTGTATTATAACACGTGCGTGCTCTCGTGTAAAGCAAAAGCATGTCTCATTAGAGAGGTTAAAGATCAATTTTCTCTCACTGTATCAGCCTGCTCTTTATGTCTGTGTGCACGCGCATCATTGGACACTGTGCCCCCCCCCCCCACACACACACACACATATACATCCCTCGTACTTTTGCCTTCACACAGACACACACACTCTGCTCTACACAGAAACACTGCCCTGTCGCGAAGGTAAAGTACAGGTTAATTTGTTTTATTTTACTTTACACCAGTGATTCCGTTAGATTGCACTCAGTCGAGTGTGATTAGAGAGAATTTCTTGTTTATTTTTTTGATAAGTCAGTGTTTCCGTTGTGTGCGCATGCGAGTGTCTGAAAAGAGTAGAGTAAGGGTAACTGTATGACAAGAAGAGGGAGAGGGGAGGGGCTCCTTACGTTAGCTTCACACGCGCACACGCGTACACACATCGCCTGCGCGCACAAACGGAAACATGTATCTGGGGATCGGTACTTATTTTTTGCTTATTTTTAAAGATAAAGTGCAGGTTAATTTGGTAATTTTGTGTAAATAATATTTTTGTATTTATTTTTTCTTATGGGAAAATACGATTTGGTTTACAAGTGTTTTTTGAGATATGAGCCCACTTTTGGAACGATTTACGTTTGTAATCCAAGGTTCCACTGTACTCCTATCCAGAGAACCTACAAAAGTGCTTTGAAGTTTCCATCATTAGATACATCATTACACTGGGTTACAAGTTACTAACTAGACATACTATCAATCACTTTTTTTTAACCTAAATATGAAGGTGCATGAGGAAGGAATTGATTTGGCGCATTTGTTTAGAGAGAAGCTCACATAACCTGCAGTCCTGATAGACTGGCTCCAGATCCAGCAAAACAGAACACACTGTGCGTCAGCTACGTGCTAAGCGAGTAAGTGTTCAATTCTACTTACTCAGGTAAATATTTGCATGTATTAGTTGAAAAAAAAAAAATTTTTTTGAAGCAGAGATATGCGTATATACGTTTTAATAATATGTGTTTCTGATTCCTGTGTATGTGTGTTTGTGTCATCTACAGCATCACAGATACGTTTGAGGCTTTTGTTTTGAGTCTTCTCTCTTCCCTCATGATCTCTGGCCCAAACTCTCCATTTTACAAATCACTCATTGACCCCAAGATCGGCACTGACTTCTGTTCTGTAGTTGGGTAAACATGAATCAATATGCAGTCTGACATGCAGTGTAGTTTACCATCAACATGAATTTTCAATTTTAATGTTTTATGCACAAGTATATTGGTGTACATCTGTTGTAAATGGATTATGCAGGTATGACGGCAGTACCAAGGAGGCTTCGTTCAGTGTTGGCTTGCAGGGCGTTGCAGAAGAGGACATGGACAACATCAAAAAGATCATTAGTAAAACCGTCGATGACGTCATAGAGTAAGCACTGACTAAAATGTTTTTGAATATATTCGGAATATTAATTTTTTTGCAGATTAGCACAAATAGACAAACCTTGAGCAAACTGTTGCTGCGCATACTGAAAATTATGAGAACTACTTCAAACATTTTTGGCCTTTTCAGTTTCCCATATTAACTACTGGAGACCATCTGTTCAGATTGGTTTAGTGCAATAAACACACACTGTAGGGGTGCTCCGATTGATCAGACAGCCGATAATTGCTTTGGGAAGTTTGATCGGCAGTCTCTCTAATGGACCGATATAGAAAAGCCGATCAGATTACGCAAAACTCACGGGACAATTTTTTTTATGTTTAAAGCACAGAAAAAGTGATGTTTAATCTTGTCTTTGTTCTTTTTGTTAGTCCTGTTTTTTTTGTTTTCTTAAATCTTTATTTGCAGGATCAGAAAAAACTATTGATCAAATGTTACTTTCATTGTTGTTGCACCCATAAGATATACTTATAATTCTGTCATCACTTAAGAGTAAAGAAAATTCTTCTATTTATACAAAAAGCACCAGAATTGTAGCTTTTCCCTCTTGCACAACCATCAGTCAGGGAGGTGATGACTAACATTTGTATACTTCAAGACGTTTGAAGCCACTACCATATGTTTGAATGGCTGCTAATGCATGTATTTCTTTTGCATACAAGAACTTCCACAATTGGCTAGTACCATCCCTCCCACTCAGAAAGCACAACCAGTTTTCCTTTTTTGGTTTTGGCTACAGATGCATGCCAACTTGATGATTTAAACTTGCCATTGCGTAGGCTACTGGGAATCCACATAGTAATTCAGTTGTAATTTGCTGCTTACCAGTGAGCAAGTGGCCAAACATTCCCACTCAAGGCCCGCTCCTTAATTGCATCAGTAACATCAAAAGATATTTTGGACAGTACCTGATCTGAAATGGATTTACTAAAGTTGATGGCAAAAACATTAAAAAAATGTACCATTTTCATTGTCCGATGTATTTCAATATAGAAGATGAACCATTCTTCTATCAACATGTGGGAAACACAGTTTTGTCTCACAAAGAGGTGACCCAAACTTTGTGGTAATTGGACAAAATTGTAGGAGACATACACTGGGCTTCAGAGAATGCATGAAAATGTGTGCATTTATTCTGGGCTTACATTGCAGCATTCCCTGGTGTGAAGTAATGGTGAATAGAAAAAGAATAGTGTCAGAGGTGTGCAACTCTCTTTGCAGCTTCACTACAGTATGTACCAGTCAGCCTAAAGGCTTACTTGTTCTGTTGAATTTTACTGATGTGACATTTCTAGTATTCTGTCCTTTCTGTAACTGTAAACGTACAGGAATGAAAAGGAAATATCTGTGAATACATTTATTTAGGATAAGTTCATTACCTGCTTACTGCATACTGATTACTACTGTTGTACTACTGATTTTGACTTCTGATTTACTACTTATGCACTACCATGATTGTTTCAAGAAAAGTGACTTACAGCAACTTTCTATGAATGCTAATGTAAATATATGTGCATAGTCTCGTTTGTTATTTTAGTCTTATTTGTGTGGTGGGTATGAATGGTTGCAGGGCTGGGTTCGAAGATGACCGAATTGAGGCGTTGCTGCATAAGATTGAGATTCAGATGAAACACCAGTCTACTAACTTTGGCCTGACTCTTGCTTTTGTGAGTGACATGCACCCATGTATGGTGTGTAAAAACACATGGATTTAGATTCACTTTCTGTATATGGGTTGAATGTAATAGAAGTAATGGAAATATTTTGACTATTTTGGCTATTTGAACAGATTCCTAATTTTACATCAGATCCGTTATACAAGTGTAAAGAATGCAATTTAGTGTCAATATTAACGTTTGGTGAGCTTACCTCACTCACTCATCATCTATACCGCTTTATCCTGGGTGGAGGGGGGGCCTGGTACCTCAGAGGACTTGTGCTTGTGCACTAGGCGGGGTAACCCTGGACAGGGTGCCATTCCATCGCAGGGCACACACATACTCATTCACATGCTACAGACAGTTTGGCAAGGCCAGTTAGTCTAATCCGTATGTCTTTAGACTGTGGGAGGAAACCGGAGTTAACCAACCAAGCAAACCTGAAGTTTCAGTGCAAAATTTAAACATGGTGTAAAATAACAGTGCTTCTGTCTGTTAATACTGTGGAATACTGTACGTCACCCCGAAAATGCAATTTAGTCCATGATTGTTAGTTATTAGTTACGTTCTCTTAAAAAGTAATTTAATTCCTATAGAGTTCACTAGATATTGAGTTCAATAATGTCAATTTAAATGCTCTCAGAAATAATATAAAATATCTGCACTTTTATTATTCATTATTTAATTTCAACTCAATATACTCAGTTTTAAGATTCTGTCTGTCTGTCTAACATTTCTAAATCTACAGTAATATATATATATATATATTTCTAGTATATTGCATCCTGCTGGAATCATGATGGAGACCCAGTGCAGTTGCTGAAGATCAGTGAGAATGTTTCCAGGTTCAGACAGTGTCTGCAGGACAACCCTCGTTACCTACAGGAAAAAGTACAGCACTACTTTAAGGTAATCAATGAATTGGACAATCTATCAATTTTTGACAACATACAGGAAACAAATTACAAAAATCCAAAAGCACGAAAAAACCCAGCAAAGCTGAATAATAAATTCCACGTTTGGCTGCGTTATTTAACTGTGTGCAATTTTTGCATGGTCTGAGGGTGTGGTCAGAATAACAGCCAGTCATTTTGTGTGTCAATTATTCTATAAAAAAAATAGAAAAGCGTTTTTCAGGCATGAAATAAGTAAAATAATACTTTGTCTTCTTTTATACAAACTATACAATACAATCTATATTTTCGTATTTTATACAACCTATACAATCAATTAAAACATAAATCACATTACTCAACTTAAAGTGGCCCTCACGATAACTTGTGTTTTTGTGTTTTCGCTTTTTCCTGTAAGTGGCGACAGAGAGAAATTGTGTGACAGTAGCTATATTAAAGGTATCTTTATGGATTGATAAAGATTGAAAAAAAAAAGTATAAATATGCATGAAGTGATGCACCAATCATGTATTATTATCTGGGTTTGCTTACAAGGTGGTTTGAAACCTCCATAAACAATACAAGATCTTGGCCAAAAATTTATGCTGCTCTCGCGGCTAATAAACATTCCTTGTTCAGCCAAGAGGTTAACACGTGATGTGACGTTCAAGAGGCTAGTCGAAATAATGCCTCAATGAATGCACTCCATAATCAAGCTTATGATGGTGTAACAAAATATTAGTGTGCAACTTTTTCTGGGTTTTTTGTTTAGTGATTTATTTTTCTACATTCTTCAGCAATACTGGGGATTTTAAAACTATGAAATAACACGTATGCAATTGGGTAATTATGTAACACTCGGTTGTTATTTTGAGACACAGAGGTCAGCCATTCTGGAATAGTACTTGTAAGAACAGTACAATAGAACCTTGGATTGTGATTCACTTGCAAGACGAGCAAAAGTTTTAATACATTTTAACTTAATTTTAACATTTTTACTAAACGAGTGAACCTCTCTGATATACAAGCAGTACACATGTGCTTTGTCTGCCAAATGTAGCGTGATCACAACTGAGCCAATGGTCCTTCTCTCTTGCATGCTGCAGGATTATCGGTAATCGTCTCCCATGCTCAGTCTGTGTCATTCATATAGTCAACATCCGTGTGCTCGTGTACTGTTTATTATAACATTGTGAACATCATTGTGTCATTAGAGAGGTTCCTTGTTAAAGATCTAGAGTCTCTCTGTCAGAAAGCAGTGATTCCATAAGTGTGTGTGTGTGCGAGTGTCCTTGGAGAGCTTCCTTGTTAAAGTTTCCCAACAGAGAAGTGTTTCCATTGTGTGTGTGGTTGTGTGCGATAGCCGTCCTTCACAGTAGTCCCCTCCTTCCTTCTCTTTCTTGCCTTTACACATACACACACGCACGCGCACACACACTCTAACAGAAACCCTGCTCTGTCGGTATTCTTTTCAAAGGTAAAGTCGTTATTTTCTTACATTTTTTTACTTTACATTTTGTATACATTTTAATATAAATATTTTGGGCTGTAGAAGGAATCATTTCTTTTTAATCAAGTTTCCATTATTTATTATTCTAAAATTCACTTTTATATACCAGTGTTCTGATATGCAAGCATGTTTCCGGGACTAATTATGCTCGCAATCCAAGGTTTAACTGTATTGTCAAGTGCATTTGCAAAGCCCATCAAGCACCATGATGAAACTAACTCTCATGAAGGCAAGATCAAAACATACTTCTGCTGCAGAGTTCATTTGGAGGTACCAGCCTCAAAAATAATCAATTAACAGCACCTCGGATTAGGGCCCTACAGATAATGAGTAGCAGATACACCTTAACATTAACTGCTGAAAGAAAATTATTGCATATTTTGGATGCCTTCAGCATAGCTTTACAACGTAGAAAGAAATAAAAATCATGACCACAGGTTATAAAGTTAGAAAGTGATCCCAAAGTTTACAGCAGTAGTGTATATATTAATACAGGGTGGGCCATTTATATGGATGCACCTTAATAAAATGTGAATGGTTGGTGATATTAACGTCCTGTTTGTGGCACATTAGTATATGTGAGGGGGCAAACTTTTCAAGATGGGTGGTGACCATGGTGGCCATTTGGAAGTCGGCCATCTGGGATCCAACTTTTGTTTTTTCAATAGGAAGAGGGTCATGTGACACAGCAAACCTATTAGGAATTTCACAAGAAAAACAATGGTGTGCTCGGTCTTTTATTCTTTCATGAGTTATTTACAAGTTTCTGGCCACTTATAAAATGTGTTCAATGTGCTGCCCATTGTGATGGATTGTCAATGCAACCCTCTTCTCCCACTCTTCACACACTGATAGCAACACCGCAGGAGAAATGCCAGCACAGGCTTCCAGTATCCGTAGTTTCAGGTGCTGCACATCTCGTATCTTCACACCATAGACAATTGCCTTCAGATGACCCCAAAGATAAAAGTCTAAGAGGGTCAGATCGGGAGACCTTGGGGGCCATTCAACTGACCCACGACAACCAATCCACTTTTCAGAAAACTGTTCATCTAGGAATGCTCGGACCTGACACCCATAATGTGGTGGTGCACCTTCAGGCTGGAAAAACTCAGGGAACGTGCCAGCTTCAGTGCATAAAGAAGGAAACACATCATCATGTAGCAATTTCAAATATCCAGTGGCCTTGAGGTTTCCATTGATGAAGAATGGCCCCACTATCTTTGTGCCCCATATACCACACCAGACCATCACTTTTTCTGTTCCAACAGTCTTGGAGGGATCTATCCAATGTGGGTTAGTGTCAGACCAATAGCGGTGGTTTTGTTTGTTAACTTCAATATTCACATAAAAGTTTGCCTCATCACTGAACAAAATCTTCTGCGTGAACTGAGGGTCCTGTTCCAGTTTTTGTTTTGCCCATTCTGCAAATTGTGTGCGCCGATCTGGGTCATCCTCGTTGAGATGCTGCAGCAGCTGGAGTTTGTAAGGGTGACATTTGTGAGTAGCTAATATCCGCCGAAGGGATGTTCGACTAATGCCACTCTCCAGTGACATGCGGCGAGTGCGACGCTGTGGGCTCTTGCTGAATGAAGCTAGGACAGCCACTGATGTTTGTTCATTAGTGACAGCTTTCATGCGTCCACATTTAGGCAAATCCAACACTGAACCAGTTTCACGAAACTTAGCAAGCAGTTTGCTAACTGTAGCATGGGAGATGGGTGGTCTCGTAGGGTGTCTTGCATTGAAACCTGCTGCAATGACCCGGTTACTGCGTTCACCAGATATCAACACAATTTCGATCCGCTCATCGCGTGTTAACCTCTTTGACATGTCAATGGCTGTGAACAAAGAGAAACTTGTAARTAAYTCATGAAAGAATAARGTTACGTTAAAACCAAGCACACCATTGTTTTTCTTGTGAAATTCCCAATAAGTTTGATATGTCACATGACCCTCTTCCTATTGAAAAAACTAAAGTTGGATCCAAGATGKCCGAYTTCHAAATGGCCMCCATGSTCMCYWCCCATCTTGAAAAGTTTGCCCCCTCACATATACTAATGTGCCACAAACAGGACGTTAATATCACCAACCATTCCCATCCATATAAATGGCCCACACTGTATATCAACTGATATATTTTATTAATACTTGTATATTGCTCACTAGGAAATTAGATTTTTTCTATTTTCTCCCTAATTCAGTCGTAGTCAATTCCTCCATGTCACTAGGGGGCTCCCAATACCACCCAGTCGGGTTTCGCCAAAAACTGTGATGCCAGCCGACTGCATCTTTTTGAACTGCTTGCTCATACACCATTGGGGACGGCGTAACACACTCGGAGGACATCGCTATCCGCTCCTTCCGCTTGTGTGAGCTCACAGACAGCCCTGATGAGCCATGATTAATGTGGGAGCACTAAGTTCCTTTCATCCCTCCCCTCAATCAGCTCTCCCTAGACCTTCGGCTTGCGATCTCCAGATGATAAGGCAACTACTTTACCACAGCGCCGCTCGGAGGCCCAAAAGTGGGATTTCTTTAGAGACAGCTTAGTTGCATATAACTTTGTACTTACTGAACTTTATAAACAAATGTTATATCCTGCTTTTAGACATTTTTTGGCAGTTGGGCCAATGCTGATACAGAATGATTGATTACACTTGGTACTGTATTTCAGGACAACACACACAGGTTGACACTGTCCATGAGCCCCGATGAACAGTACCTGGAGAAACGAAGCAAAGCTGAACGAGAAAAACTCCAGCAGAAAATACAGACGCTTTCTGATAGAGACTACAAAGACATCTATGAAAAAGGTATGAACAAGGAGACATTTTAAACAAGGCTACGTTATCATCTACATTGCCGTCTAGAATTATAAGCATCTGTAGTAGCCCCATCAACCTATCACCTTAAGTTCAAAACTACAGCCAACATTTTCACAAAATAAAATTCAGTCAGAACTGTTCAGAGCACACCGCATAGATCAGCCTTTCATTTTTGGTTCTAACTGCCATGTTTTTTGTTTGTTCGTTTGTTTGTTTTTTAGTAGAGAGGGTGTGCATGTGATTCCTGAATGTGTGGTTAACACTGTAAAGTATCAGCTTTGCGGATGACACTGGTAGTGACTAAAAATGTAAACTAAAATAAATAAATAAATAAATAAAAAAGACTACAAATGAGAGCACACTTAACCAGCATGGCGACCACAGCATTTAGCAGTGACGGGCCATAACAAACTGTTCATCAAAAGGAAGCAAGATGTGCTTTAAAATCTCCTGGCAGATGACCGCGTTGACATTGGAAAAATAAACAAAACAGTGGATCCGCACGATCAAGTGACATGGCAGTCCTGTCATTTATGGTGGCCCACCACTACAATCCAGAATGAGTTCAGTTAGACACCAAATATACCAATATACACCATATCTTAAACAATTTGAATATCATGGAGTTTTTTTTTTTTTGTCCCCTCCTAATTTAATTCATAAATTGAAACTCTGATATTATAGATTCAACACAAATGTAACTATTTCAAGCCTTTTTGTTTTGTGATATTTATGGCTTACTGCTCATGAAAATGAGAGACAGTATCTCAGATCATTAAAATATTTCCTAAGATCAATCAAAAAAAGATTTGCAATACAGAAATGTATTGATCTTAAGAAAATATTCTAATACTAGATTTGCCTTCAACTCCTTGCATGGAATTTAATTGCACACTCCTCAGGGCATTTTAAAAATCTGTTGAGTTAAATGAATAATGAACTAATAATTTTCAGAGTGTTTTTTTATGTAGTATAAGGGCGTTTTATTTAAATTAAAGTTAATTAAAGTAGTTATAGTTCAAAGTATCATATCTTCTCTTCCAGTGAGCCAACTGCAGTAATAGTAAAACTGCAATGATGTGTGTGGAACTGCAACTGTTTTTTAAAAAATCCAACAAAACATATGAACAGTTTATATAACAAATTAACTCAATATTTAACACTTGACTTTTTTTCTAATGTAATACTAAATATTTTATTACTTTCAAACTTGCCTTTAGAACATCCTGCTTCAAACCTCATTAACACACTAAAATTGGATCTGAAATCGCACCAGTTTTTT
>QMIH01001809.1:13225-29210 GCA_003987875.1 Clarias batrachus | reverse complement strand
GTAATAGTCAGAGGGGTAGATAAAGGTATAAACGAAACTTAATGGGGAGACGAGACAGACACGTCTACTCCATCACCCTGCTACCCGGAAGTCCCGCACCAGGTTTTATACACTCATTTCATCTTCAAAGCCAAGTTTTAAATTGTCAACAACAACAAAAAAAAACTTGTGACCTCTCAATGCAGTCGTGTCAATGCACACATACCCACAGGATCACTTGAAAGAGTGCATGCGCTTAAGTGACCAAAAAACTTTGACTGTTGTTTCAGGTTTACAGTTGCTTTCTGAGCACAGCAAAACTCAGGACTCTTCCTGCTTACCTGCCCTAAAGGTGTCCGATATCAAACCCACCATCGCATACACATCTGTACAGATGGATACGGCAGGTAAACAAAGCCATACATGTGTGAATGTGCATATTACTTTAAACTTTTCAATAAATGTAACTTTTAATTGTACAAAAGCATCTATTTACTTGTTTATTTAATTTCTTTATTATAAATGTATTAATTTAATTACGGCCCAATTCCCAAGGGTACTATGGGTACACAAAGCATGAGTAGACAAATGAGTAGACTAATTTAGCCTTTAATATAGCCTTACAAATACTCCTGCAGGGTTTAACAGATTCAGATAATCAAATTTAATCAGCATGATGTTATTCATGATAGCTAATACATTTTAAATAGCTTAAGCACTGTTGTCTTCACTACACAAACAGGAAGTGTGGGATAGTGCACTATGACCCATGTGCCTATTTACAGTACTTTCTAAAAGATTTAGACAGATGTAAAAATAAATAAATATTTTTAAAAATGCTGTTGGATAAGAATGTCTTAAAAAAAAAGTGTTTGACTTATTTTTTAATTTATTAACAAAATTGTAAAGTAAATGAACACAGGATAGCTCCAGATATTTGGTGTGACCACTCTTTGCCTGCAAAACAGCATCAATTCTTCTAGGTAAACTTGCACATTTGGGTCAAACCATCAGGACTCCTCATGCTTCTCTATGCTAAAGATAGTTCTTAATGACATTTACTGTGTTTTTGGGTTTATTGTTCTGCTGGAGAATCATTTTGTGGCCAATCATTTGTGGACTCCTCCCTGATGGTAATTGCTTGATGGAGAAGTATCTGCCTGTCTTTCTCAGCATGAGAACACTATTAACCTGACCAAATCTCCAACTCCATTCGCAGAAATGCAGTCCCAAACTTGCAAGGAACTCCCACCCTATCTCACTGTTTGTTTTCTGCCGACACTCATTATTGTACCACAATTTAATTTTATTTGTATAGCACTTTTAACAATTGTCATTGTCGCCCAGTAGCTTTACACAATCAAAATTTATGGAAGTTTGTTATGAAATGTGGATGTGTATGAATCAAAATGATCAGAGAATCCCTGATGAGCAAGCCAAGGACAATGATGACAAGGAAAAACTCCCTGAGATGGCAATAGGAAGAAACCTTGAGAGGAACCAGACTCAACAGGGAACCCATCCTCGTTTTGTGATTTGGATAGTAGGAATTGCTACTTGGCTGGAACCTCCTAAAACAACTAAATACTAAATATAACTATAACAGTTAATGTCTTTAAGTTAATATGGAGTGTTGTTCATTATTGGAGGCTCAGATAGACTATGAAATTCCAGTCCTGAACTATTGAGCGACTGCAGTCACAAGTCTTCAGACCAGGACCATCTTCATGCTAAATTGGAAATGTCCCCAATCACCACACGCATCCCAAACAGACCACACAGGCCATCCACGCGACGAGATCTCCAACCAGGACGGGTCAAACAGTTCCAGAGGGCAAAGGGGGTCTGGATCACTGGCAGTTTGGGAGCAGCATGTGTAGTTCGACAGAGAGGGGGGAGAGAAGAAGAGAGCAGAAGAGAAGGAGAGGAAACGGTTGGGTATGGTAACAGTCACGTAATGTATCAGGTGAATGTATATGTAGTGCAAGCAGGGACTCTCTAGCGCTTCAGCAAACAAGCAGCCTTCAGCTACAGCCAAATATTTCACATTTTCACTCATCAGTCCAGAGCACCTGGATTTACTCCAGTTCCTGTGTTTTGATACGTAGTTGAGTTGCTTAGCCTTGTTTACACGTCGGTGATTTGGCTTCTGGGCCGCAGTTCTTCCATGGAGACCACGTCACGAGATGGTCTGCTTTGAAATCTTTGCCCGGGAGAGAGCTTGCTGATGCAGTATACCTTCGATCTTGTTGCTGTGCTCAGTCTTGATTTTACGTCTCTTGCATGGGTGTTTTAGTTAATGACTTTCAACCTACATATGAAACTGGTGATGAGTAAAACCTTTTTGGTATCAAGAATATTAACTTGATGCTGATCCTACAAAATTCCTGACTTTGTGCAACTGTGCAATTGTAAGAATTGATGCTACTGTAGGTTGAAACCAAAGGGTAGCCACACCAAATATTGATTTCTTTATTCTGTTCGATCACTTTGCATTTAGTAAATTAAAATAAACAATAAAAATGTATTGCATTTTAAATACAATGAGGCTGAAAATACTAAGTCTATAATGTGACTTTCTTCTGTCAGTAAAATTTTGTTCTGCTTCTGTTTTCCAGGAGGAGTCCCCATTCAGTACTGTGAGCAGCCCACTAATGGCATGGTATATTTTAGGGCCATGTTTAATCTCAACACCCTTCCAGAGGACCTGAAGATTTATGTCCCCCTCTTTTGCAGCGTCATCACAAAGTGAGACCTTAATATGTGATATTACATAGAACGGATCATACGTTGCCTTGCAAAAATGTTCATACGCCATGAGCTTTTCCACATTTTGTCACGTTACAGCCATAAACATAAATGTATTTGCTGTGATTGTATTTGATAGACCAACACAAAGTGGCACATAATTGTGAAGTGGAAGGAAAATGAAGAATAGTTTTTGAAGATTTTTTTTTTTTTTACAAATAAAAATCTTAAAAGTGTTGCATCTATTTGTATTCAGCTCCCTTTACTCTGATACCCCTAAATAAATTGCCAAGAAAACAATTGCCCTCAGAATTCACCTAATGAGTAAATAAGTAAGTTAAATGTGCAAGTTATTTTCAGTATAAATACAGCGGTTTTGTGAGGCCTTCAGAGGTTTGATGGACAACATTATTAAACAAACAGCATAATGCATCAGTGTTGGTCTTTCACATAAAATCCCAATGAAATACATTTACGTTTGTCAAGTAAGTGGCAATGTGGGAAAAGTTCAAGGGGTTATGAATGTATATGAGTAGACATGAGAGCAAGTGCGAGGATTGATCTTAAATATATCATTACATAGCTATATAATATGCAGCATATTTACTGGTTGTCCTCAATTACCAAAATCCTTGTGTACAGTCGTGGCCAAAAGTTTTGAGAATGACACAAATATTAGTTTTCACAAAGTTTGCTGCTAAACTGCTTTTAGATCTTTGTTTCAGTTGTTTCTGTGATGTACTGAAATATAATTACAAGCACTTCATACGTTTCAAAGGCTTTTATCGACAATTACATGACATTTATGTAAAGAGTCAGTATTTGCAGTGTTGCGCTTCTTTTTCAGGACCTCTGCAATTCGACTGCGCTGCTCTCAATCAACTTCTGGACCAAATCCTGACTGATAGCAACCCATTCTTTCATAATCACTTCTTGGAGTTTGTCAGAATTAGTGGGTTTTTGTTTGTCCACTCGCCTCTTGAGGATTGACCACAAGTTCTCAATGGGATTAAGATCTGGGGAGTTTCCAGGCCATGGACCCAAAATTTCAACGTTTTGGTCCCCGAGCCACTTAGTTATCACTTTTGCCTTATGGCACGGCGCTCCATCGTGCTGGAAAATGCATTGTTCTTCACCAAACTGTTGTTGGACTGTTGGAAGAAGTTGCTGTTGGAGGGTGTTTTGGTACCATTCTTTATTCATGACTGTGTTTTTGGGCAGAACTGTGAGTGAGCCCACTCCCTTGGATGAGAAGCAACCCCACACATGAATGGTCTCGGGATGCTTTACTGTTGGCATGACACAGGACTGATGGTAGCGTCACCTTTTCTTCTCCGGACAAGCCTTTTTCCAGATGCCACAAACAATCGGAAAGAGGCTTCATCCGAGAATATGACTTTGCCCCAGTCCTCAGCAGTCCATTCACCATACTTTTTGTCCCTGATGTTTTTTTTGGAGAGAAGTGGCTTCTTTGCTGCCCTTCTTGACACCAGGCCATCTTCCAAAAGTCTTCGCCTCACTGTGCGTGCAGATGCGCTCACACCTGCCTGCTGCCATTCCTGAGCAGCTCTGCACTGGTGGCACTCCGATCCCGCAGCTGAATCCTCTTTAGGAGACGATCCTGGCGCTTGCTGGACTTTCTTGGACGCCCTGAAGCTTCTTAACAAGAATTGAACCTCTTTCCTTGAAGTTCTTGATGATCCTATAAATTGTTGATTTAGGTGCAATCTTAGTAGCCACAATATCCTCAACTGTGAAGCCATTTTTATGCAACGCAATGATGGCTGCACGCGTTTCTTTGCAGGTCACCATGGTTAACAATGAAAGAACAATGATTTCAAGCATCACCCTCCTTTTAACATGTCAAGTCTGCCATTCTAACCCAATCAGCCTGACATAATGATCTCCAGCCTTGTGCTCGTCAACATTCTCACCTGAGTTAACAAGACGATTACTGAAATGATCTCAGCAGCTCCTTTAATGACAGCAATGAAATGCAGTGGAAAGTTTTTGGGGGGGATTTAAGTTCATTTTCATGGCAAAGAAGGACTATGCAGTTCATCTGATCACTCTTCATAACATTCTGGAGTATATGCAAATTGCTATTATAAAAACTTAAGCAGCAACTTTCCAATATTTATGTAATTCTCAATTTTTGGCCATGACTGTAGGCTCTTTCTATTAGAATCTTTCAATTCTTTGCAATGTTTTATATCTTAGGTTTTGTGTAATAAGATTGTGCCAGGTAGTATAAATAATCTTTTGGGTGTGGATGTTGTATAGAAGTTATAATTCATTTGCAGTTCTTGTTATTTGTAATTCCAGGTTGGGTTGTGGGAAACTGGATTATCGGCAGCAGGCCCAGGAGATGGAGCTGAAAACTGGTGGCATGTCTGTGACTCCACAGGTCATACCAGACACAGCTGACCTTGATATGTATGAACAGGTAAACACACAGTAAAGTACAATGTCTATGAATGTATCAGGAATAAATGTTTTTTACCTTTCTAGAACTGACAGACTGGTGGTGGAGTACATTGGAGGTTTATTTTTCTACTGTATTTGTCTGTAAAAAACAGACAAATGCTTAGCTTGGTTCTCTCTCTACATACGCCTTGGTAGGAGTTAAGAACATTCGTCTCCTCCTGTCTGTGTTTAATTTGTGTTCATTATATATGACCAGGGTTGGCTGAACCTTTTGTCTGTTCGACTACGCCCAATAATGTAACCCTTCCGAAACAGAGTAACATCTTTTCCATGGCCACAGGATTTTTTTTTTTCTTAGGTGGTTGTTGAAGAAACGAGAAGCTACTCACTATATCAGTTACGGTTAAACAACTTGTTGCCAGCTGAAACTGTAGTAATTACTGTATATGCGAAGACTTTTACTAATATGGATAAGTTGAGATTGGACGAGTCAAAAATGATCTGCAATCTGGTTATATTAAAACTTCTGTTGGCCGCACTTCTCAGCACTTTCCGTTCAAATCGATGCCGCACTTGTGATTTGCACAAAAGAAGAGCAGAGTGTAATGATTTTTTTTCGTGGTCTGAGGGTGTACATGGTGCCATTTTGTGGTGTTCTTTTGTGACACTTTTATGAACAATATTATCTGTGCATTGTTTTTATGTCCTACAGGGCATTCTTCTTAGTTCCTCTTGTCTGGATAGGAACGTGCCTGATTTGTTCCACTTGTGGAGTGACATATTTAACTGGTGGGTATATATACAGGGGTGAATATAAACCTGAAGCATTATTTGGCTCATGTTAGAAGAATACTTGTGTAAAAAAGATTTGTTCACACATTTTGTTCTCTTTCTCCATATGGCATTTCAATTTGAAATATATGAAAATTTGTAATATGCTTTTGGTTATAGTCCTCATTTTACTGACGAGGAGAGGCTAAGAGTGTTGGTCATGATGTCAGCTCAAGAGATGTCTAATGGGATTTCATGTTCGGGTCACATTTATGCAATGACACGGGCAGGCCGATCACTCACACCTTCTGCTGATTTGTACGAGACCTTCGCTGGTATGGACCAGGTATGTTACTCGGTCATGTATTCTGCTTGACACGGGTTATATATCAAAAGGTTTACATTTAAACAGTTATAGTGCTCTAGCAAGTATAATACTTGAAAATATGTTTATATACATTTTAAAATGTAAATCCCCGCAAAAACCAACATGAAATTCTGTCAGCAGTGTGTTTGTGTGATATTGGCTTTCATTGTTTCACCTCTACTGTCTTTTTGTTCCTCAGGTAAGGTTCATGAAGAGAATAGCGGAGATGCCTGATCTGACATCAGTTTTAAGGAAGCTACCTAGAATTAAGAGACACCTTCTGAATCCAGATAATATGAGGTACTAATGACCTAAATTACATTACATCTACTTAATGAGCTTAACCTCACTATATCTGCTAGCATCCCGAAGCTCATTCATACTGTAGGTATAGCTGTTGGCTCCAAAGCACATTATTGTATTCAACATTATTTGCCAGTTCTACCTCTTACTGCCTTCCCACCTTTATACCTTCCAGAACTTAAGGTGCTCTAAACACCTTATGTGAATATTGTATTTTTGATCCAAACATAACAGCGCTACTTTTTTTCTGTCCCTTACATACGAATTAGTTGCACTGTCTAGTGCTTGGACACTCGCACACACACTTCTTAATAATAATGATTACTCTTAATCATTTAAACTATCTAAGTGAAATTAAAGTTTCTTTAATCACATGATCTGCTGTTGGTGGATTTAGCTTCTGTGGTTATGATTCTCCTACACTTTGTTGGTCATGTGAAGTGACATCCAATTTCAATTAGCAACTGCTGCTGACATTTTGTCTTAAAAACATAACCACATTATATGCTTGAGCATCATTAGTTTATACTGTGTTTTGTCAGAGATGCAACCTGTTATGATTTGGCCATTAACAGGTCACTGTTAACACATTATGAGAGAGAGCATATTCTTTCAATTCTTTTGAACATTGGAGGCTATTGGACACGTCATTTTATACCAGAAATTATGATACCAGTGATCAAGTATAACCTTCCTGTCCCCTGAGCTTCTTGACCTGAGTTAACCCTAACTGAACCAACACACAAGGTTGCAGTGTTCTAAACGTTTAACTACATGGTATAACAACATGCAAATAAGATTAACTTTAAACTAAACAACATTTTAAATTGCAGTACAATGGAAATGATGCAAATAATTCTTTCATTTAACCTTGTTAGGTGTGCAGTTAATGCTACTCCTCAGAAAATGTCCGGAGCTGCAGACGAGCTGGAGAAGTTTGTGGGTAGTATAGCTTCTAACAGGAAGGAGCGGAAGTCTCTCAGAGCAGTAATCGTTGAGGTAATTAACCAGACCTGCTATTTTTATTTATATTTTCACTTATTCACTGCTTATTCCTTGCACTCATGTGTGTATGCTCTTGTAATCAGAAACCACTGGATCATCAGGCTTCAGGTGGAGCAGCTGCATGTCGCAGTCTCGTCTCTGTACGTGTATTAATAATGCATTTTGGTCAGCACTTACATTGCATTTTTCTGCAGCATTTGTGTTCTAATTTGCATCCCTTCTTGTGCTTTTAGGAGCCTTATTTTAAGCCATGTCAGATGAAAACCTATTTTGAATTTCCATTTCCTGTGAACTTTGTTAGTGAGTGTGTGCGCACTGTCCCTTTGACACATGAAGATTTTGCCAGGTAAAAACACTCATGTACTGTTCTCACATTTAAACAAATGTTCTCAATAGGTTGTTTAAACCTTACGTTTTGTCTTGTAGTCTGTGTATTTTAGGAAGCATGATGACCGCTAAGTTTCTCCATGGAGAAATCCGAGAGAAAGGTGGAGCCTATGGAGGAGGAGCGAAAATAGGGAGAGATGGCCTGTTTGCTTTTTACTCGTATAGGTAAGTTTTTCACTAGTTTTATTAATCTGACAGCTGCGAGTGGCAATTCAATACACACTCCGAGAGAATAAAAAACTCCATTCCAAACTACAAAGAACACTCTGTGGGCCTAAAAAGCAATCTCACTGTATTTCATTTAAAATATAAGAGCAATCAATCAATAGAAGTACAGTTAGGCCCATACAATTTTGGAACAATAATTATATAAGTTTTTGAGAGCAAAGTGAAGACTTCCAGCTTTAATTCAAAGGATCTAACATTTTCCGGGACTCATAAATAATGAAACAAATGGCTGATAAGAAATTACATGGCCAGGTGTGACCCCTCATGACCCGATGACCAATTAAACAGATAAAAGGCCTGTAGGTTATTCTGAGTGTTAAATTTGCATTTGGTAGCTGTTCACTCTCAACATGAGGTCCACAAATTTAGGCTGAAAAAAAAGCCTAAAATAAACCTGCGGGAAATGTAGCCAGAACATTGAGAGTGGTCAATACCAACAGTTTGGGACATTCTTTAAAAAGGAGGAATTAACTGGTAAGCTCAGCAACAGAATAAAGGCCTGGAAGACGATAGAAAACAACAAAAGTGGATGAGTACTGAATCCTGTGTATTGTGAAGAACAACCCTTTCACAACATCTAGCAAAATAAAGAACACTGTTGAGGAGGTAGGTGTGTAACTTTTAAGGTCTACTGCAGTGGCAGCTGGTGCAAAACCTTTTTTTTTTTTTTGGGGGGGGTGCAAAAAAAATAAAAATTAAACTTTTAATACTCTTTATATATAATAAGTTAATAACTTTTAATATGTAAATAGCCATTTATCAGGTGAATAAGCATCATTACTACTACTGTAGTATAAAATAAAGGCATGACTCACATCGCATCCAGTCAGCAGCTCCGCTTGCCATAAGAAGTGCTGGAAAAGACTCGTTAAGAATGGTCCAATCACATGAGCCCAAATATTTAAAAACAATATTGCTTCGCTAAGAACAAAAGTGGGAGGGTTCGGGTCGCACAGTGCTGCGCCCTAATGGATGATTTGACAAAACATACAGTGAAAGCTACCCAAGTTTTTCAAGGCAACAAAAATGGGATATTCTGCATTGGTCTGGTCAGTCACCCTATCTTTACCCAGAAAAGCATGCTGTGGGTGCGCTTACTGAAGACGAGAATGAAAGCAGAAAGACCCACAAATGGATGAACAACCAGAAGCGGGGCACCAGGATGCGTCCGAAAGGTCCGGAGGGGGTCTGGATCACTGGTATCTCCGCAATGCTATGTGTTGATCGGGAGAGAGAGAGAACAGTTGGGCATGCTAACAGTTACATACTGGGTAAAATCAGTGTGCATTTTGTGCAACGTGCAAGCAAGGACTATCCATGACTGAATAACTAAAAGGGAAAAGGCAGAAGGACATACAGACATGAGGGCTTCCTGCGAAATAAAGCAACCATTTACTTTACCGTCAACAAACCTGAGTGATCAATAAGACCAAATCCAAACATATTGGTTCATGATTAAACTCGACTGTACATCCATGTGTCCCCCACATCTGGGAGCCCTTTGTCTATGACAAATTTATTCAGAAATGTATTTTTCAGCCTAGACTTGAGGTTCAGGAATCAAGATACACTGTCAGCGATTAAGTGGAAGGCTTTGTTCCAAAATGTATGCGTCTATCTCTGATTTGTTTTTCATAATGATATTCATAATAACTTTTTAATAAATTGTATTGCTTATTTTTAATTAAACCCCTACTTTGGTCAAGAGAATGTAATTAGGGCCCAAGCACTGTGACATCACCCTATTACATCATAGAGTGTGAAGGGCTCTCTTGTTCTTCACACACTACACAAACTTGGACATACACTACACATGTAACACCCAGTAAATATTTAGATCTCACTGAGCTGAATAACTGTCATTATGCATGCCATGGGCTCTACTTAACAGGAAGTCAGTTATTTTGGATTGTGTGCAAAACACACCCAGTGGAATTTATGCTCCTCCTTGGGGGATTTATATGATCGCAAGAAATCATATTGCAAAAAGATTTTTGATATCTCAAACGATTTAGTTGTGGTGATGCCTTAAACTTATGGTGAAAACTTTGAGTGACATCATAATAGGGGCTTTTTTTTTTTTCCAGCATCCAAGTTTTTGTGGACATGCTCCAAAAGCTTACAGGTTGTTTGGTGTGCCCGGACGGCAATGGCATAGGTGCTTGGGGACCGATCGACGCAGTTTTGCAGTTATATTTTCCCTTTGAACTGCTCTTAACTTTTAGTAGTTGGCTGTAGTCATGAAATTACTGAGTGGAACCTGATATATAATGTTCTGCTGGTGTAGCACATTCTGAAATGCTTTTATGCTCACCATGATTGTCATTTTAGTTACTATTGACTTTAACTTGGCATACATGTTGGTGTCAGAATGGTTTGCCCAGTCAAAGTCACATAGATCACATTTCCCTCTATTCTGATGATTGTTGAGAACATTAACTGAAGTTCTCGACCTATATCTGAATGATTTTAGCATTGTACTGCTGCCACATGATGCATAAATTAATTCATCCACTAGATCAGTGCGAAACATCTGTTTATCTGGCTTCCAGGTTAAATTGTTTGAAATTTCATAGAACTTAAAATTTCATAAGACTTTTTGCCATCATTGTGCTTGTTTGTCAAACTACTGCTTAATTAGTCTAGCAATACTTTTCTATCAGTGTAAAGATCACATGACGTATTTAAAATCCCTCACATAATAGAATTGCTAATATTAACAGGTGAACCTGTTAATATTAGCAAATCACATAAACTTGCAAGAAGGTGTGCACTAAATTGACCGCTGACTATCTTAACAGGGACCCTAACTGCTCTCAGACATTGGAAGCTTTTCACAGAGGTGTGGAATGGGCTCAAGATGGTAGGTTCACACAGCAGGATGTGGATGAGGCCAAACTGTCCATCTTCTCCACTGTAGATGCCCCAGTTGGCCCGTCAGACAAAGGTCAGCCATTTTACATGTTGGTTTAATAACTTCCTGAAGGTTATCCAGTGTTAAGAAATGTATGCTGTTTACATGTTTTTACAATGTTTAAAAATCTCGCTTTTGGCCTCCGAGGGCGCAGTGGTAAAGTGCTCGCCCTATCATCCGGAGATCGCCAGTTCGATTCCCGGGTGATGCCGTAACCTCTCGCAGCCGGAGGTCTAGAGAGAGCTGATTGGCCGAGCTCTCTCAGAGGGGAGGGATGAGAGGTACTTAGTGCTCCCGCATTAATTACGACTCTACAGCTAATCAGGGGCGTCTGTGAACTCACGCAAGCGAAAGGAGCGGATAGCGCTGTCCTCCGAGTGTGTGACTCCGCCCCCAACCGTGCGTGAATGAGCAGTTTGAAAAAGATGCGGTCGGCTGGCGTCACGTGGTTCGGAGGAAACACGCGATAGTCTTTGGCTCTCCCGGCTGAGTGGTCACAGCCTTGCTGTGGGAGCGCCCCCTAGTGACAGGGAGGAATTGGACACGACTAAAATGGGGGAAAAAATTTTTTTTTAAATCTCTCTTTGATGTGTTGCAGGTTTGGAGCTATTTTTGAATGGGATCACTGATGACATTAAACAGGCTCACAGAGAAAGACTATTTGCTGTTACACATAAAAGACTTATAGATGTGGCTAATCGGTAAGACTACAAAAAAACATTTCCCTAGGTCTGTTTTCCCTAGATGTTTGTGTCTTTACAGCTTGACTGTTAAATTTAATCGCATAACAAGTTTTTTTTTAAATACAGTGAAATATGAAATAAGTTATCATGTGGATATATTTTTTTGCAATGTTTTAACATTTATGAATACATTTTGTCTGCAGGTATCTTGGTATCGGACAAAGGATACGTGGAACTGCAATTTTGGGTCCCGAAAACGAAAGCATTAAAAAGGACCCATCCTGGGTTGTCAAATAAGCACAGCGATTTCGTTCTTTGTTTGATCATGTGTTACATGATCTTGTACCAAACACATAACATGGTCTGAGTGCTATAGTTACATATACATCAACTTGATGTGAATTATTGTCTACGTGTTATGCTCATAATGTTTTTATGAACAAATGTAAGCACATAAATATGCAACAGATTTATTAGTTGACTTGACTTCCTAAAAGATATATAATTATAATTGAGCAAACTGTGCTTTTTATCTCGTCAAGACTCTTCTAATATTAAATCATTGTTAAAGTTGAGCACTGACGGTGTTAGTGTTGTCTGGAGTTCAATATATCGTGTACCCAAATGAATTCTTAAGCAACATGTTAAAAGGTTTTTTGTTTTTTTTTGTCATATTGCTGTGTCCTGGATTTTTTGTACATCTTTATTGTAATTTATTACAACGAGTGCCTAGTACTAGACACTGAACTTCCAATATACATGGCGCAGTATCCCACTTCTGAGAATTAAACCTGGAGGTGCAAGGCTACTGTGCTAGCCACCATGCCACCCTACACACACTATTTTTTCATTATGCTTATTTTAGCAGTCATATGAAGGGAGTACTGCTAAAATAAGCAGAATGAAGTGGATTTGTTAACAGATTTTAGCACCACAGCATACTGGCTGTGATAGCAGCATCAAAAAGTTGTCTTAGAATTTTAAGATTTTCATGTTCATACAGCACAAACTGCTTAGCATCAACTCTTGTTCAAACTTTGGGACAATTCCATTTTGCTATTATAGGAAACTTTAATACACATTCATATTTTTTTTATTTGTACAGCACATTTAACTTTGTCATTGTTGCAAAGCAGCTTTACACAATCGAAAGAAAATTATGGAAGTTTGTATGAAATGTGTATGAATAAAACTTATTAGTCCCTGATGAACAAGCCGAGGGTCAACGATGGAATGGAAAAAAAAAAACCCCTGACCAATATAAAGAAACTTTAACAGGAACCAGAGTCAAAAGGGAACCCATCCTCATTTCGGTGATACGGATAGCAGGGATTGATTTGCAGTCATACTGTGTGTTCGACAGCAACTGTTATATTGAACTTCCAGCTGCCTAAGTCAATATGGAGTCCACTTCGCTATTGGAGGCTCAGGTAGACTGTAGGAAATTCCAGTCTTGAACTATCGAGTGACTGAAGTCACACGTCCTCAAAGAACAGCTCTCTGCATCAGCCAAGGAGTGGAGATTTTAAGAGGGTTCAGATTTATTCTATCCGAGAGTGATGAGCATGTCCCGGGATGAAAAAAGTGCAATAAGTGATACAGCCATAATGCATATAAAAGGTCTAGGCTGAGCAATGTTATGTAACAATGAAATGTGCTCAGCTGACGACCTAAATGTACTCTTTATATTTTTGTGTAAAGAATGTGATATCTCAGGTACACCTTATGGGATTTTTTTTTTTTATGGTCACAAATGTCCACAGGGCACTTGAGATGTATTAGATTTTGGGAGTTAAAGGTCAAGGTCACTATGACCTTGCATCCATCCCATTTGTGTTCTTTTTTTTAATTATTATTCTTCAAATCAAATGTCTCCCGGGAAGAACTGTCAGTGTCACCTTGCATCTGACTCATTCATGTAAACACAATATCTTAGAAATTACTTCAGGGATTTTTTTTTTTTTTTTTCAAAACTGGAACAAAAGTCCAGTTCCACTCAAAGATTAACAGATGACCTTTTTACTAACCAAAATGTAAATTTCACTGTGATATCATGTCTATCTCATTAAAAACACGATATCGCAGGATGATTGCCATCACATTTCTTTAACTGGGAGAAACATCCGCTTTGACCAACAAATGCTGGAGTCAAATGCAGTGGTTACTGTGACCATATGTTCATTTGTCAAATGACTGTGCAGATCCATTTTGGGAACGGCATGCATTTTAGTCTAAATTTGAAAAAATGTCCATTTGGCTGAAGGGATGAACTGAGTAGATTTTGGGGATCATAGTTCATGGTCACTGTGACCTCACTTCAATACCATTATATTGTCTGCAATATCTTGGGACTACCGGTTTGAGAATTTCTTCAAAATTAGCACCAACATCTACTTAGACTCAAGTATGAACTTTTTTCTGGTCAAGGTCACTATGATCTATCAACGTCCCATGAAGAGCATTGAATGGACAAATATCTGGGACTAGGATTCAGGGATGAACTGATTAGGTTTTTGTGGTCAAAGTTTGGAGTCATTGTGAGCACACACCTGTGCATTCAGTGGTCCTATTATCTGCTGCAAACTTGATTTAATTATTGATCAAATTATGTCACAACAGAACCAATAAAAAATAACTGCTGTGATCAAAGCTGTCATATTAGCATTTAAGGCTTATAAAATGCTATATATACTTACAGCCTCATTGATTCATGATGTGTCCTGATGAAACACACACATCCACAAACAAAAACACCCACTTCAACATTGTCACAACCTGCCCACAGTCTTTGACCAGCATTAACATTTCATTTTTTTTTCTCCTTGTACACCTAGTGGACATGAACTAGTAACCATTTATTTCTTTCATTCGCTCAATGATTTTTTTATATCACAAATAAAAGCAACACACCGTTACAATGTCTGTTTGTTACAGTTGGTCAGTCTGTGCTTTGCCCAAAGTACGTCTGTTGCTATTTTGTCACATCATAGCAAATTTGGACAGGCACTGCATCTAGTGGCTGGAGTTTGGGCACTGCATTAGCTGGAAGTCGAACCCGGGCCTTCCACATGGCAAGTGAAACACCTGCAGTACCTGTACCACTGAGCCTACCACAATGCCTCAATGACAGTTGAATGGGATGTAACACGCCTAGTGAATAAAATCATTTAGAGTCAATTTTTTAATAAGCTACCACCACATTCACCAAGGCATAATTACAGGCGCATAGATACAGTTAATATAAATAAGACTAAAAATAAAGTAGGAGCCATACAATACCAATTAGCCAATAAGGTGACAGTATGTACAGTAGGTAGTGATGCAACATAAAACAGTATAAGGTAACGTTATCATAATATAGAGTAACAAATACAATGTTATATCATGCCATAGATTATCTATATAATATGGGATATGGTACATAATATGGTATGCATAGTACAGTTAAAATGCACATAAAATACAATAAAGTCTCTACACCTACATTGGAATCAAGTCTGGCGAGTGAAGAGGGAAAGGCAAAAAGTCCTTGTCTGCAAAAGAACTGTATATGGCGTCACCGTCTTAAATGACAATAAACCCCACCCATTTAACCTCACAGGCGTTTTCAAACTTTCAGCACCCATTCACTGGACACATTATATAAAATTACAAAAAGCCACACACACCTATACATACCGTACACCAGGACCTGCTATGATATGATGAGAGGATGTTCTTCCTCAAAAAAAAAAAGGGGACACTTACTTTTATACAAGACTGTATGTATGTATGTACAGTTGCATGCACCTGATTCTGTGTAATTGAATCATTAATTGAAATGAGGCGTGTTCAAAATCATAGTGTGGCGTTCAATTGGAGAGGTTAATTATTCTGTGAAAAACAGGTGTCAAACAAGGTCCCCTTATTTAAGGATAAATGAAGAAAAGGTTGTCCTGTGCATTTCTCTCTGAATACACACATGGACAAAATTGTTGGTACCCTTCGGTCAATGAAAGAAAAACTCACAATGTTCACAGAAATAACTTTAATCTGACAAAAGTAATAATAAATAAGAATTCTATGAATGTTAACCAATGAAAGTCAGACATTGCTTTTCAACCATGCTTCAACGGAATTATTTTAAAAAATGAACTCATGGAACAGGCCTGGACAAAAATGATGGTACCCCTA
>QMIH01001809.1:0-11541 GCA_003987875.1 Clarias batrachus | reverse complement strand
AAAAAAAAAAAAGACATGTGCTGAAGAGGTTACAGTTCGCCAAAGAACACATTGACTGGCCTAAAGAGAAATGGTGCAATATTTTGTGGACTGATGAAAGCAAGATTGTTGTTTTTGAGTCGAGGCCGCAGACAGTTTGTCAGACGACCCCCAAACACTGTCTTCACAGTACTATGGCTTGAATTCAGTGAAGCCTGGAGGCACAAGCATCATGATATGGGGATGCTTCTCATACTGTGGTGTTGGGCCTATTTATCACATTTCACAGATCATGGATCCATTTTAGTACATCAGAATACTTAAAGAGGTCATGTTGCCTTATGCTGAAGAAATGCCACCGACAACGACCCCAAACACACCAGTAAGCGAGCAGCATCTTGGGTCCAAACCAACAAGATTAAGGTTATGGAGCGGCCAGCTGTTTCTGAGACAAAACCAAAAAAATGCAGAGGAATTGTGGCGTGTAGTACAATTGTTATTTCAAAGCTGCCAGAAGTTGGTTGACTCCATGCAGCACAGACGTGAATCAGTTCTCAGAAAGCATGATTATACAATTACTGTAAATATTAGTTCAGAGATGCACGAGGAAGGTTAAACTTCAAGCATTTTTGTTTAAACAGTAAATTCATCACTTTGAAAAGGTGAAAGACGACACTGCTATTTTTTTTTTTTAACAGACTAATATTTGTTTTTCTTCACTTTCTGTAAGCTAATAATACATTTAACAATTTTTTTCTTCATGTTGTGATTCAGAATAGAACGTGCAGGGTGTCCAGTGCATTTGTGTGATTTAGATTAAAGGTTATTAAAAAGATGTGGAGCTTTACTCACTTTTTTCACCACACTGTTATTATTTTTAACACAACTTTATATATAAACGTTTGAAACCTAAAAAAAATTTATTACTTAAAATGATAACAAGCAGCATTTTTTAAATAGAAATTTTATTCAATTTATGCAGTGATTTTGTGGTTGCCTCAAAATATACAATGGACATGTTTTTTTTTTTTACTATATAAAATTGGTATTATTGGTAATTAGTGGTTTCATCTGTGAGTAGAATGGCGTTAAATTGGTCTCTAAACCTGGTGAACAACCTCAACGCGTGCTTCTCACCTAAGCGACTTTCAACACTTGAGCCGATTTCTATTAGCCCCACCCCGGCAGCTACCACCACATACAGAATCAATTTATATGGGGCAAAAATTGGTTATGTAAGAACTTCAAATAAAGAGCTAAAAGAAGCTAAAATAGGTTAGCAAACAGAATATAAAAACCCATACATTAAAGCTGTCAAAATACTGCTAGCCTAGCCTCTCTGTCCTTCATTCAAAATGAATGAAAATGAAAACGTAGAATGTTCAATATTGTCCTGCCTGACCTGCGAGTACACAGTTGTGTGGTATACAAGTTAACAAATGTGAGCTACGGGAGAATTATGCAAAACAACATTTCAGGCTCACAAATCATTGGTAAATTTTAGAACTGCAATTGATTAGGGATTTTTTTTGTTTTTATCAATTCTCATCAACTATCCCTCTCCGCCAAACTTGAACATGCCAAGAAAACAATCAAATGGTTTCAAATATTTTAGCTTTCAAATGTTTCATTTATTCAAAATTTGTTAATCCCATTTCAGGTTAATAAGATTTTATTTATACAAACAAATAAAACAAAACTAAACCCGAGTTAAACATTACATAACCGACCACATCGATATTAACATGAAAGATTTTCTCCTCTTTTAAAATGACTTAATCTCTGAAATTCCTTATATGGTTATGCATGCAATGAATTCTAGGAATATTCCTAAAAATGAAACTTGAATCTTTTAAAATGGTTCTTAATGAACCCTTTGATAAATTCGAGGTGTTGCAAAATATTTGTAATTTCAAACTAGCTAAGAAAAGTCAACAGCAGACAGAATGTCTTTACATATTTGCATGATGGCTGTTCTGGATTTCTTCGGGGAGTTTTTTCTCCTTCTGGTTATCAGCTGAGCATGTGTCAGGAGTAACCGAGGTCTCTTGCTTCTGCTCCAGATCTCAGGAATGTACAAGGACAATAGCTTCAGTCCTGCTTCTACAAGAAACAAAAATAAGTTACAATGGTGCATTGAACAACCATTAAAAAGAAAAGTATCTAAATGAACGTTACCTTTTTTAACTGGATCATCAGTAGTTGAGTGCAAGCATGCTTTAATCACATTTGGGTGAAGAGTTTGTTCAACCTCTAACAAGTGCACCATAACTGTGGTAAAAACCTGAAGAGTGTCCAGTTTGAAAGTGCTTTGCTCTGGTACTTTGAACTCGCATGTCTGGTGGTACAGTCTTAAGAGGTCAGCTCTCATAGCTTCATCAGTTATCAAAGACTTTGCAATGGCTTCACTGGGCACTAAAACTTTTTCCAACCATTTCAAGGTTGCAAATGTGCGACTTTCATCAAAAGGCATTTCCGATAAAGTCCTCAGTGTCCATTTGATGAGTGTGCTGGCAGTTGAAGTTACAAGACTTTTATCAGGATGAAGGTGAGAGGTGGGTGGTGGTACAGTTGCTGGATTTAGGGTTAGGATAGACTGGTTAGGGAGGCTAGCCCATGGTTTCCAGTGTGTGAGAACACTCAGTAGGAGGGGTTTGCATTTCATCAAAGACTGCACATATTTCTCTTTATTTTCATACTTGCAATGGCTTGTTCCTTGCAAATCTTCCTGCCATGCTCCTGAGAAATCAGAAAACACTTTAGTTAATAAAAAAATTATTACAAAATAAACAGTATATTAGACCAGTACATTTAGACCCAAACCGTTCAGCAGTTCACAGAATAAATGACACACACAAAACAATACTAATAACACTTATTACTTATTATTACTAAGATAACTATCAAGATGTAAATATTAGTGCAAATCATGAAGAGACAATCAAGACATTCTTGCATGTAACTTTACACTCGTGCATAAAATGATGTGCTCCACATGGGGAGGAAATGATCATGTAGGAGAACACAGCTGATGTCACAGAATTTAATTCATTTTATCTGTAAGATTGTTTGAGCTATTAGCCGACAAGTTAAGTCAGATATAGATTTTGAATTGGCCTTAGTGAATGTTCAACACATTTTGTCAAACATTTACATAGAATGTAAAAATGTAGAAAATTAGATTAAGACTTTGGTAAAACTGTATGCTGAATCTTATCTTACAAAGTACAGTGGAACCTCTGATTGCGAGTAACGTGGTTTACGAGTGTTCCGCAAAACGAGCAAAGATTTTAAATAAATTTTTAATCGGAAACCGAGCAAGTATTAGTTTACGAGCGTCGAGTATCATGTATCACGCATGGGATTTTTCTCTCTTTTGCACTGCGGGAATTATGGGTAATCATCTCCCCTGCTGCGTCCCGTGTCAAAATAAGAGTCCCCCTGCTGCGTCTTAGTGCTCGTCTCTTATAATCAACATCTCCCTCTCTCTCCTGTTTGCGCGCGCGTAATATGAATACTATGTATTACTGTGCCCCACACACACACCGACTCATACACACACTTACGGCGCTATACACACACTTTATTTACACAGAAAACTCAGCTCTGTCGTGATTCTTTTCAAAGGTAAGGTGCTGGTTCATTTGTTATTTTTTACTTTACAGCAGTGATTCCGTTAGTATGCGCTCACGCGAGTATCATTAGAGAGAATTCTTTTTTTTTTCCCCCGTTAAAACAGTGTTTGCATTGTGTTGCATTTGTTACAAATACACGACGCCTGCGCGCACAAAAGCAAACACTTAACTGTCTGGATTTATTTTTTACTTTTTTTTTTTAAATGTTAAGTGCAGGTTAATTTGTTTTATTTTTACTTTAAATGTTATATTAATTATTTTTATGTATTTATTGTTTTGGGCTGTAGAAGAATAATTTGAGTTTTCATTATTTCTTATGGCAAAATTAAATTTGGTTTACGAGTATTTTGAAATACGAGCCCGCTTCCGGAACGAATTATGCTTTAACGACTTATACAAAGGAAAAAAGTAGTACATGAATAATGGCTCCTTATTTCTGTTTTTTTCTCCCTCTTTTAACACACATTACTATTACTAACATTATATTATATTTTGACAACCATATTAATACCTTATGACTCAAGTTCAGGAAAATTTGGAATTAATGAACTAAATGGACAATACCAACAGCTGATATTATTTGTTAGTTATACACTTGATTTTGGCTTTTGTTCTGCTCTCATTTTCACTACAGTATATTCTGAAAGTAATCATGTTTCAAACAGTATAGCTGTTTTTTTGTTTTCTTGTTTATTTATTTGTTTTACATTGGTCACCGTTTTTTTTGTTTTTTACACGGATATATATGAGATTTACTTAGATTAAATGCATAAACATTGGCTGCTGGAGCTCATTAGGTGCATCACAAGGCAACTAAAGCACCCTTCTATAGCACTTCCTGCTAAGTCAAGTCTTACAAATGTGCCAAAGGCTCATTCATTCATAATAGACTTGGGGAATAACTTGTTATAACGACTGTTTCTGATTTTAAATGGTTTGTATGAAGGTTTGGATATATATAACTATGACCCCCTGAGTGAAACTGTAATGTAAAAGGCTTTACACAGATTACAGTGATCAAGATAGGCAAGTATTTATTATGTCAGGTTTTTAAATTTATTTTTAATTTATTATTTCCTGACAACCATCTTTCACATTGAAACTAGATCACCATTTGGGTGGGATCAAGTAAACAACTTGATCACTACTTACAGTACATCACTTACACACAAGCACTATTAGGAGTGCGATGAATACTCAATGTAATCCAATAAAATAAAACATTTTTAACTCCTGTTAACTGTTTGAATTTAGTGTACCGCTGTGGAGGGGTAAGGATTTACTGTATACAAAACTGCTATGTACTGTAAAGGACTATTGTTTAAAACACAGCAAAAAAAATCTAATCAAATACGAAAGCATAAGAATTACATCTAAAGTACCAGTTTGATTTGAACGCCCATAGTACTTTAAGCTAAAGTGATCAAATTAGAGCGAGACTGGAGCACTATAGCCACAGTTACATGAGTATTTCCATCTGTAATCTGTATTGCTGCATTTGTGTTTATTGTTTCTACATCTTGTGGAATGAGTGAGTGATTGTGTTTCTAGAGCCTTCACAAAGTAACGTGATTTGATAAATATAACCATTAAAGCCTAAACAAACAAAGTCTTCATTGTCCCCCAAAAAGGGGTGGTATTACAAAAACCCTACACCCAAAGTAAATCACCCTATGAACTGTAATTCTCACAAAACTAAAAAAAAAATATCCCCATCCAGTGGACCTTTAATTTCCCCCAAACCTAGCAGCTCTTTATTTTTGTTTTTAACTTTTTTTTTGTTGGATTTTTATATGCCACTAATGACACATACAGTAAGTGCAATGCAAAGGAACATTAATGCATAATTAATATATATAATAGATGAATATAATTACATTTTCCAAGCAATGTCTTGTATGCACATAAGCTCTTAATAATAAGATGGAACAAATCAATCACTGAGACTCACTCAAAACTGAGACTGCCTACCTGCAGAAATGGAAAAGGTGCAGCATGATGAACACTTACCGTACAGTACTTTAATGCTGTGCGTTTTGAAAATATCTTGGAGGCAACAGAGCAGTGTTGCATCACACGCCAGTGTTCCCCAGCAGTGAAGCAGGGTAAGAGCAGCTGAGCAGGACAGTGCCTGGGGATGTACCCAATTTGCATCTGTGTTTGTATTCAATGCAGTGTCATGATGCTTTAACACAGAATCCAGCGTTTGCAGGAAACTTTCCATGTCTGATGGTTCCACTCCAGTCCTGATTGAAACAAATACTTGATCTCAGTTGGCCAGAAAACCAATACAAAAAATATTGTGAAGTTTAGAAACACCTTTGGCGGAGCGCTGAAACATACTATTTGGCAATCTGACAGACAAATCTGAGTTTGGCAATTCCAAGGAAAATGCTACCTGCATGAACATGCGATGCTTAATGTAAATCTGGTGGAGGAGGAACAATAACCTGGGGCATGCGCCAGCATGACAGTGCTCCTGTGCACAAAGCAAGGTCTTTGACAAAACATAAAACTTGGCTTGCCATATGGAAATAAAATTGACTGGGTTACACAAAAGCCTGATCCCAACCCTACTGAAAAACCTTTCAAATTAATTGTTATGCAAAGTGAGTGCCAAAAGCCCCTAGATTTGTGGGTGCTAAATAAATAGGTCCATTCTATAACTGTGAGATATATTTTCAAAAGTGTAACTGTAGAACAAGAAATATATTTGGGAGGACCAGAGGCCGATGTGTCGAATAGGCCAATGTTCCAAAATCTAGTTGAAATTTCCCTGAGAAGAAAAGGCTGTTTTAGCAACACTATATTAACATCAATGGTTTGGGAAATGAATTTCAACAGCATGTGGATGAGATAAGCAGGTGTCCACAAATGGTGCAAGTATGAATGTACCTCATCCAATAATGCTTTGTTTTCTCTCTCTCTCTCTCTCTCTCTCTCTCTGAAATTGGTTTGTGTATATTTTGGTAAACTACTAACAAAGAATTCATTCTCTCCAAGGCTTTCTGGAGAAAGTAGGCAGCTTTTGGCTAAAGATTAGAGTATAGTTACCCGAGATATCTGACGACTGAGAGCAGGGTACACAGGAAGTCATTGATAAGTGAAAAGGGGAGGCGTTTGTCTGAAGTGTTTATTTGCATGTCTGCTTTCCCGCTCCACTGCACCCTATTGTCGGTCTTGCCAAGGTTAGAGAAGCACAGAGTATGGAGCAGGCCTATTACAACTGCAAGAATCCGTCGGTCAACATTCCTACCAGAAACAGAATGTCTTATGTCAATACTTCCATTTTTCTTTTCTGTTTTTTTTTTTTTTCCAAGTGTATACAAAAAACACTTAAAATGGGAAACCGAAACATATACAAGTAGAAATCATACTCACCTCCTTTCTATAAGTTGTAATATCCATGTTAGGATTCCATGAGCCTTGCTAAAGTCATGTGACGCTTTGGTGAAATAAGCAGTCTCCCGGAGTACATTTATAATCTGAACCTGCAACAAAGTTAGTTTAAAAGTGAAGATAATGACACCTACTGTGGATGATGCATATTACTTGCAAATATTATTTTTTATTACTTTCTGGGTAGATGGTGCTGCTTAAACTGGCTTTCTGGCACTTTTAATAATGATTGGTTGGCAGTGATTTTGAGATGAGGCATGACGAACATTTCTTTTGTTGGTTCTAATCAAGTTTTTATTAGTAATTCCAATTTCATCCAAAGTGTAAAACAATACAATTTGTAATATTAAAATGTAAATAAAATGTCCCTTACTGGGTTGAATCGCATGATGTCAGTATATTAAAAGCAGTGGAGTGGAATGATGCCCTCAACCAAACTATGACTACGTAATGATCCAGAATTAGAATATTTTCATTAGAACACCAGACCTGTCTCTACATGAATTGTGGTGCAAAATATCAGAAAACACTGAGGCTTAAAAATAGAGAAGAAAAAAAGAAGCGTAAAACACTAGGGTTTACGATAGACAAGGCCAGAATGTAGACAGCCTGATGGAAAAGTTAAAAGTAAAAAGTCTTGCTCAAAGCTTTGTACCACTTTTAACCGAAGAGCAAAATCAATGGACCTGGTGTACGAGGACACAAAAGAGATAGAAAGATGAGTTGGGAAGGTAACTGATTGCAAAGACATGGAAATCCATTCGGAACTGGCTAAAAGAAGGAAGCAATAGGTGAGAGAAACAGGAGCACGCGGTCAGATTCAACAGTATGAAGGCTGTTAACTTTCTTCAAGGTTTTGGGGAACACAACTCTAGAGTTTTTACAGTATCACCGTCGTTATGAGCATAAGCCAAGATCCAGGATAATTTATACATGCCTCATAGCCTTTTAGATAGACAGAGGGTTACTGTGCCTGTGAGATGTGGCAAAGCAGTTCGTCGGGAAAGCACATTTATTTCTCCACAGTGGTAGGAAAAAAAAACAACAAAAGTTTCTGGAGGATAAAAAAAAGGCATCCTCAGATGGTGATTGGATGCTTTTCCCAAATCTGAAACCTGGTTCTTCGGGATAGGCGAGTGGGTGAGTGGTAAGATAGTGGGGGTAGAAAAGCTCAGTTTAGTCTTGGAAAATCTAAACAGTAATAAATTAAAAACTGCTGGCAGAATATTATAGGTTATGGGAAACAGACAGAAGGGAGTACGTCATTAAATTATAAAAGTCTTTTTTGGAATAAAATCTCATTTGTAATGTTCGATGTCAAGCTGTCTCACAGGAAGTCCACTTGAGCCATACAAAGAGCAAACAAAACATCGATGAGAATGGGTAGGGCAGGTTCACTACTCTTCATTTTCCTCCCAAGTAAAGAGGGGTGACAATTCTGATACACAGGAATTGTTATAACGAAATATATTGGAAGGACAATTAGAAACCATGTTCTTATCCATGGCTCATTTTATGACAAAAATATTATAAAAGATGATGTACTGTAAATATTCATGCGCATAGCCAACCAGTCTTCATTTTTCATGACTTTTGGAATTCAGAGGTTCCAAACGGTTTTGCAATTGCTGCAGATTGACAAGATACTATGCACTTGAAATAAACCACAGCAATTCAATTAAAAAAAGACAAAAACTCAAGCATACATCATCATGTGATTGACATCAGTGTGGTTTTAAATAGAATTAAAAGTGATTAAAATGTGGATTTAAACATTTGGTAAACTAAAGTGCTTGGATACAATTGCCACTAGTTTTTAGAAGACAGGCAAGTAAAAACAGACCATACAGGGTTTCAGGGAGCAACTGAAACGGTCATCAATGTGCTTAATGTTTAAATTTTACCACTAGTTTTATCCAGTCAGCTAACAAAAATAAATAAATAAAATGCACCCATCTTTAATCCATAGCCTCTCTTTTCCTCGCCAAGCCTGTCTGCCTAGAGCATGCATTCAATATGAGAGTGCTCACGAAAACGAGAAATTTCATCAGACCCTTCAAGAGGCCAGAGGGGAATGGTCAGACTGGTTTGAGCTGATAGGAAGGCAACTCAAATAATATCCTGTTACTATGTATAGATACAGAAGAGCATCTCTGACTCGAAGCAGACGGGCTACAGCAGCAGTAAACCACACTGCAGAAAAGGAAACTGGGGCTACAATTACATGAGCTCACCAAAACGAGACAAAAGAACACTGCTTGGTCTGGCGAGTCCTCATTTCTGCTGCAACATTTGGATGACCGGGATAGAATTTGGTGAAAACAGCATGAAAGCATGGCTCCATCCTGCATCAATGTGTCAGGCTGGTGGTGCCGGTGTGGTGAGGTCATGTGGGTTATATTTTCCTGGCACACTTTTGCCCCCTTAATAATAATTAAGCATGATTTAAATTGCCTACCTGAGTATTGTTGTTCATAAAACATATATGAAATAAAGCTGAAATCCCCTCAAATTGGTTTATTGAGCATTACAATGAGTTTCCTAAACTTAAAAGGCCTTCACATTCATCAGATCTCAAAATTAACTCCACTACCACCAAGTTGCCACTGTTGGGCAGTCGATGGCCCTTAACTGGCTGTAACCCTCAATGAGATAATATACAAGTCTCTCTGGATAAGGGTGTTTACAAAGTGCTGTAAATGTAAAGCAGTTCTGAAGTTAATGTGTGTGAAGGCAGTTGTGGTGAGTTGATGCATAGTTTTGGAAAGCCAATGCATAGCTAAAGTTTACCTGGACAGGCTGGTCACAGAGTGGACTGCTACAGAAACCCAGGAGGGTATGAAAAATGCTCTGCTGTTCACACAGCTCGTAGCAGAGGCGGTCTTTCATACCTTCTTCCAGCACTTTTAACAGCCACTCCCTCTCCAGTTTATGCTGAGTTAAAAAAATATATATATATATATATACACATGACAACAGGAATTTGGAACAGCCCCCTAATGGCAGCATACAAAAAGAGGCTAGGAATAAAACAACAAAAAGATAATGCATTACCTCTAAATCAAAGCTATAGAAAAGTCTGAAGAAGTCTGGAACCCTTTTGAGATCCACATACTGGGTTCCCAAAAGAAACTTACTGATCACCAGGTACATGTGCTCCTCTGTAATTAAGCAGACAGTTTGAGAATAATCAAATAAATATAGATATTACAGTGACTGTATGTAAACAAGTAATGTACGTTTTCTGAAAAAAAATAACACACCAGGTCTCAGAATTTGCTCAGCCACTTTTGCTACATAGGTAGCATGCATAAAAGAGACTCTGAGATTCTGCTTTTGAATCGCATTTCTGAGTGTATCCAACAAATATAGCAGCTGGGAACAGAAGACAACAATGTCAGCACTGTAATAACTAAACACGTAAATGAAATGGTATAACGGTACAAATAAAGTTGGGACTAGGCTGAGTTGAATACCGGTTTTTTCTCTTTGAAATGAACAGATTCCACATGCTGATAGAAGGAACCCAGGACGTGATAAGCCGCAGCTCTCATCTTGTAATCATAGCTGCTTAGTGCCACTAATGTAAGTCCAAGTGCGTGACTGCATACAAACTTTCGGCAATCCAACACAGACTCTGTTAGGAAAGATGATGGTTAAAAAAAAAAAAAACACTGTGTTGGGGAAATTTACAGAAAGTTTACACAATCCTAGCATGAACATGAACCATACCAATATTGGGCTTTTTTTTAAAAATGTTTTTTACTGAATGTCTTCTAATGGGGCAGAACGATGGTACAACATACAGTACATCAAACTAAATACTTGTTGCACAAGTTAAAATTTGGGGGGGGGGATCTCATGGAAAAGAATTCAACTGAAAACTAAAAAAACACACAGTATATACAGTACACCCAATTTAATCAAATGTACCTTAGCCAATCTGACCTTGAACAGTCTATTCTAGTAGCCATCAAAACGCTTCTAGCAGAATTCTGGTTGGATATTTGACAACTCTACTTGGCAGAACTGGTAGTGTTCAATTAAATCATTATATATGTGAGAGAGTGCTGTTGTAATGAATATCATGTCACAGGCACAACAAAGACATCACATCTGATATTCAGGACAAAAGCACAACCTTGAGTGTAATATTGATTGTATACAACAGTTACTCAAATGTCAGAGATCATGATTTTCTTTTTTATCCAAGTTACTTTGCTAGTTTGCGACTGATGCAACTAGTACTGTGCTGGAGACTGACAGTATAATTAACAGGAGTACGTCGTTTTTACCAGTAGTACTGTATGTAGAGAAAAAGGTGAGGAGGCAAATAGCAAAGGGGTAAAATGTTTGAGATGAGTTTAAGATGACGTATTATCAGATGTCTTATCTTGAAAGTGCTTCCAGGTTTTCGAATGTGGATTTTGGAAGGCAGCTACTCTCCCCTTAGTCCTGTATACTGTACCCACCTACTGTAATTTCACTCATGCTGGTGCCAGACAGTAAGTAACACCTGTATTAAATG
>QMIH01001808.1:70537-88386 GCA_003987875.1 Clarias batrachus | reverse complement strand
ATAGATAGATAGATAGATAGATAGATAGAGTTTATTATAGATAGATAGATAGATAGATAGATAGATAGAGTTTATTATAGATAGATAGATAGATAGATAGATAGATAGAGTTTATTATAGATAGATAGATAGATAGATAGATAGACTGATAGATAGATAGATAGATAGATAGATAGATAGATAGATAGATAGATAGATAGATAGATAGATTAGATAGATTAGATAGATAGATAGATAGACTTATTTCAGGAATAGGACTGGGAAAGCCTCCTACACCCTATGTACTCTTCTTTACCTTGTGGAATTCCTTAGGTTTATTAAATTTGAGGCTTTCATATTGTTGTCAAGTTATTAAAGGTCATCGGATGACCTAAAATCTCCATCCATCCCACCATCCTTCACTCTCCCCATTTCCCTGTCTGAGCCTCTCAGTATGACTAAGTTTTGCTCTTATTTCCCTTTTCATTATGATTCAAAGTCAGTGTGCTTTTTAGTCTGCCGTGCTGGTGGGGGGCGTCTGTACTCTCTGTGGGAACAGGCAGCCATTTTGGCTGCATACAGAGAACCTGATGGCGTAAATACGGCTGCCATCAATCAATCCCTGGAGCCCTGCAGCGACACCATCCCTAATCTCTCCCTCACTCTTGCACTCACTCTCTGAGTAACATTTAAAGGCACACGGCTTCGTCACAAAGCACCGGCGACCTAAATGACGGCGATCAGAAGGTCTGTACACCTAGGACAGAGCTGAGCTGATATCTAGGAGGACATGTAGTTAAATACGAATAACTTTTTCACTCGTGATAATGAACCATTTATTCAGGTTTAACCCATAAGACACACCAAACACACTTCATGTCGTGTTTTCTTTTCTTTTTCGGAACTCAAACAACAATGGTTACATAGATCATGATTTCAACGCATCCATAAAAGATAAAGAAATAATAAAAAGAGTAGATGGGGAACACATGGCTTGCAGCATGATCCAATGTTCTTTGGAATAAGTGAAAGCGCCAGTTTAGACGAGGAAACAGCTGTGAGTCTGTAGGTAGCTTAATCAAAACGAGCACGCAAACCAAGTGTTCAGACAGTACCTGTCAGAGCAGTGCTGTTCCTCACGTCAAACAAACTATGACTGTCACGACTCRCGCACTACTCTGTCCTTAAACTTTGGGCATTTGGGACGCCAGTGTTTTACTTGAATATTGATTTTTAAGCCCAGTGACAGTAGTGTTTTTTTTTTTTTTACAACTCTAATCCATAACAAAAACCTCAGAATTTGTGTTAAAGAGTCACCAGCACCAGAGCTGGGAACAAAAAACAGTCTGTATTTAATAGCTACCAACAGAAGCATTTCAGTACTTCGCAAAAAAATACAACACCTTTAAATGAGAGTAAAAAAAACTCCAATTATTTCTCTATATGATCCCCTGCTACACTAATGGACATATCCCAGCGTTTTGCTATCCCCATGTTTGGATAACATTAAGGTAGGAAGTTTTAACGGTACACTGGAGTCTCAAAGCTGGCCTCCCAGGAACTCCTGAAATAAACACCCAAACCTAAGGAAATGGCTTGAGGTCGGGACTGTATGGGGGATGTGATTTTGTGTACAGTTCCCAAGAGACAGATACATCTCTTCCGTTGGCGACAAATTCTCAAATTTTTAAGGATCATGGGTTCCACTTACTGAATTTTCTCAGATAGGATCACAGAGGGCTCGGATCCACCTCAGCCGTGTTAGTCATTCAGGGATGTACAACCTTCTTTAAAGCGTTTGCACCATTGAAATAATTGACTGTGGGTAAGAGTCTCATGACCATGCTGTGTTTGATGTTTTTTGCACGTCAATTGGTTTTATTCCTTCAGTCACTAGAAAATATCATCAATTCTTGGTTTATCCTGAACAACTTGTACATAAAACCTGATCAAAACTGAAAAAACAAAGAATAATAATAATAAGAAGAGGGTGGATATATCAATAGCTAAGGGAACAAATTACCTATAAATGTGACATATCAGAGAAAAATGTGTTTGTCATTGTGTAAAAGCACTTGGATTTATCAGCTAACACAAACTAGCATTTATCACCTATATATCCTTTTAGGTAAAAAAGAGTCTGCTGTCAGGAGTCATATTAAGCCACATGCATACGCTGAATGACTTGTGCTAGGTTTTTGAGTTTTGAGATTCAAGGACAACAGGTCCAGATATGCTTTCGCCATACGTCCTTCATCAGGACATCCTCGATAGAAATGTTGAAAAAGATGATGAGCATGCACTTTGTCGAGCTGAGGACCTGTCCCACTGTTTTTGGTCGTAGAGATGATGGGCTCCTCCACTATAGAGACTGAGACTTTATTCCTCTCAGGTTCGTCAAGTTTCATCACCGGTAATGATCCTCAACATGAAGGACGGGTCATCCCTGGGTTATCTTGGAAGACTTTGATGCGATATTCCTTCTGCTCCTGGTTCAACAGCCTGGAGACAAATTTGGGAGCAACATGGCGCAAGTTCAAATCAAATGTGAGGATTGCCTAAACTGTTCTGTATGTAACAGAGATAAAGTTGTGCGTTGTTCTCCCATCATCATCATATACAAGTTGGTGAATGGTTTCGACATTTTTGGGCGGCTAAAGGTCTTCCTGGTCTCCCATCACCTTCCAGTGATGTTCTTCCACTCTTGAAGTGCGCATGCCACTCGAAATGCCTCAAACGACACACTGCAGAATTTCATGTTTGCTCTTTGTTTTAACTTGATGAAATTGCAGATGTGGTAACACACATAGTCATAATAGCACCAGTTGCACATCTCCTGAGGTGCTGTACATAAGACGATGTCTTTTGGCACACTGACTTATGAAGGTCTGTGCTCCCTGTGACTGCGCATGCAGTCTTGTGCTGCCATCTGTTGGCGTGTTACAAAATCAGTCTCAAAACTTTTTGATACTTCGTCGTATTATTTATTTATTAAGTATTTTTTACAACGGCAAACCTTTATTCTTTTCATTAAACAAAATGTTGATTCTCAAGACATCTTTGGTTCTCAAAGGATCATCTTGGGCTTGCCTATGCCTTGCTTCCCCATAAACACTGCTAGATAACATATTTTAGTAATAAAAGCAAATGCAATAAAAGTCTAAGAAAGAGAAAAGAGCCTGTGGATGGTTTATTGACATTTTTGAACTGGACTGAAATGTGTCCAGCTGAAACTTAAGATGTGAGCAGACAAGAGCTGAATGCTAGAAAGAAAGAAAGAAAAAAAAACGTTGAAGCTTAAAAGGCACAACACATCCCACCGCATCTCCCTCTGCTGGCTGGAGCTGTGGAGGTTCTCATCATCACTATAACGACTCCCTGACAGCTGTGAATTTTTCCATACTGGAAATCAATGCAGGTGGAATGTAAACAAAAGTCTTCATTGATCTTAAGCATTCCAGTCTCATCTGACCATACGGTACTGTTACCAATGTGTGTAAGTGTGTGTGTGTGTGTGAGAGAGAGAGGGAGACAGAGACAGAGAGAGAGAGAGAGAGAGAGAGAGAGAGAGAAAGTAAGCGAGAGATCCAAAAATGGAAATCAAATTAGTGGCAATTATGAGTTTATGCAAATGTGCTGCTTTTAAGTTCTCAACAAGAGTACTTTGTTTTTATTTTGCTCTTCTACTAGTCTAGATGCAAGTAGCACGGTGGCAGAGCCATACCTCTTGTGTACGTGTGTGTGATCGTGATGAGATAGTGAGTGAGGGTAAACGTGTGTGCACGAACTGTATATGCATGCTGACGATTTCATACAGTAACAGTGTATTCTGCTTTCGCTAGTGAAGGAAATCATTCTAATGGCGGCACCCTATTCACTCCACACACCTCGGTGACACTCCAGCTGAAATGCCGCAGTGCCCTTAGCTGGCAGTGCCACTCAACTCCCTCTTGGCTTCCATGCTAGGCTGACTTCAGACTGGGAACAGTGCCAAGCCTGTACTGCTCGCATGAGATGGAGAGAAAGAGAAAATGAAAAAAAAAAAAAAGCGGTAAAGATTGCATTTGACCAAAACATTTAGTTAAACTGGTCTTAACACAAAGAACGCGCCTTTGCAAGTATGAATATATACATGCATATTACTGATAATGTTTAGAACTAGAGAAATCAGAGTGGGAACGTGAAGACAATAGAGTGAGAATAGGAATAAAAAGAACAGAGTGGAAAGAATGAATGCAAAGAAGCTAGTATAGAGAGAGAGAGAGAGAGAGATGAAAATCAATAGCTAGGTTCCATGCAGGGCAGGCTGCTGTGGACTGTGTTGTCAAGGTGACAGAGGAGCTGTGGGGCTTGGTGGCATTGGCTGATAAATGGGCGGCAGGTGAATGACCTCATGCTACCAACACTGCCCCACACACTCCACACACACTCTCCTCAACCTCCACTCATTCCAAATAATACGGAACATGGGCTGTGGTACACTATAGCTTTAACATGGTACTTTAAAGCAACCATAGATCACAAACTCACAAAAAGGGAAAAATGAATAATCGACATAAATGCTGCAAAACATATTGTGCAATTTGCACCTGGTGTCATTGTGAAAGACGCCGCCTTTGTTAGCAAGATTTCATGCAACAAGTAGAAAATGATGGCGCTGAAGGAGCTTCTTACACCTTCAAGTAGTTCTCAAGGACGAGATCATAAAACAACACTTGAGGGGGAAAATGCTACAGTGCCACATCAACAAACTTAAACATCTGTGGCAGTACAATTGGGAGTCATTCGTTAATTTGGGGTACATTCCTTTTCAACATTACACAGTCAGTGCCAAAAATWTTGGAACAATCATACATTTTTTGGAGGGGGGTGGGGGGCATTAAGTCTCGGTGCACCACCACATTGAATTTGAAATTACACACTCAAGCTGAGAGCTTTCAGCTTTAATTCAAGAGTCTTTGTCAAAAGTTCAGCATGAAATATTGTGGAATTAAAACCATTTCAATACAGCCAGGTGCCACTGTGGCCTTGCACCAAGGTCGAGGGTTTGATTTCTGCCTAGGGTCTGTGTGTGTGTGTGTGTGGAGTTTATATGTTTTCACGTGCCCTAAATCACTAAGGGAGGGTTCATAAATAATGGAACGAACTAACATTTACAAACACAAGGATTGCAGCTGAAAGTCTTGCTTTCACATCATTTCGATCTTATCTTTGTTCCAAAATTCATGAACCTGACTGTATTTTCCTGACTACGGGAAAGTATGTTGTAATATTACACAAGCATAATGCGTATCCTGTGCTTGACTCAGCTTGAAAATGATCATAATGTTGCAAAAATTCACCATTTTTACGATGTCTGATCTTAAAGTTGAAGGTTTCTTGGTTTCAAAATAATCAATAAGAAACTCATCTAAAAAACATATAGACTATAACTGTAATCAGTTTGTCCTGATGAGTAAACCGAGGGTGACTGTGACAAGGAAAAGTTCCCTATGATGACAACAGGAAGAAACCTTCAGAGGAACCACAGGGAACAGGAAACCCATCCTCATTTGGGTGATATCAGGTAGTAGAGGGTTCGATTCTCACATCAGGTCTGTGTTCATGGAGATTGTATTGTTTCCTCTGGGTATTCCAGTTTCCTCCCACAGTCCAAAGACATGCAGAGTAGGCTAACTAGCGTTTCCAAGTTCGCGATAGTGTGTGAGTGAGTGTGTGAGTATGCTTGTGTTCCCTGCGAAGGACTGGCACCCCATTCAGAGCGTCGCCCATCTCATTCCAGGCTTCCCGTGACCCTGTAGAGGATACGCTGTGTAGAGAATGAATAATGATCTTCTCATTTAAATGTATCAAGTTATTAATGTCTGAGAAAGTTCTGCCAACTAATGTATTAACAGAACCCTGCCCTGTAACTCTAAAATCATGCCAAGTGAGCAGCATCAAATGAACTCATTCTTCTTTGTGGCATACATTATAGAAACAATGTGGTAAGTTTTCTTACATATATATATATATATATATAATAGCTTATTTTCACAGAGTATACTAACTGACCATCAATTATGTTACATACACTGATATGCTTTACAGATTCTTTATGATTTCAATGAATTTATTGGTTAAATATTGTGTTGAACTCTTCATGAAAGTAAGAAGCGATCAGCCAGACAAGTCCTACCACGGGAATGTGGTCAACATAAGGAAACTGTCCACTATAATACCGGTCATCTACAGTACGGACCAAAAGTTTGGACACACCTTCTCCTTCAAAGAGGTTGAATTTGTATGATGGCAAGAAAAAAGCAGCTAAGTGAAGAAAAAAACGAGTGGCCATCATTACTTTAAGAAATGAAGGTCAGTCAGTCCGAAAAAATTGGGAAAACTTTGAAAGTGTCCCCAAGTGCAGTCACAAAAACCATCAAGTGCTACAAAGTTTGTCTCACATGCGGACCGCCCCAGGAAAGGAAGACCAAGAGTCACCTCTGCTGCGGAGGATAAGTTCATCCGAGTCACCAGCCTCAGAAATCGCAGGTTAACAGCAGCTCAGATCAGAGAGCAGGTCAAAGCCACACAGAGTTCTAGCAGCAGACACATCTCTAGAACAACTGTTAAGAGGAGACTGTGTGAATCAGGCCTTCATGTAGAATATCTGCTAGGAAACCACTGCTAAGGACAGACAACAAGCAGAAGAGACGCGTTTGAGCTAAAGAACTCAATAAAGAACACAATAAAGAAAACTCTTTGAATGAGAAGGTGTGTCCAAACTTTTGGTCTCTACTGTACGTGACACAGTAGTGTACATAATCAGCGTGAAAGAAATTTTAATGTTGAAGCTTTGCAACTAGCCGATATTTTGCACTGAAGGAATTTACTAACTTCAACCACTATTTGTTCTTTTGAGAAATAATATGTAAATTAAGAAGTTCATGGAACATCAAATTGTCCCTGGACGGCCACAACACGCTCTCAGACTAATGAGAATGGAGATAATTGAGAAGCCGGCAGTCACTTGAAAATGCTTGCAGGAAGACCTGAGAGCTAAAATGAAACACCAAGAATRCTTTTGGAACTATATACTTGTCAGACGAAACCAACGAAAAAGTTTTTTGTGTGAAAAGAATTTAGAATAACATTGTTCAGAGAGAAAAAAAGCACATATGATCCAAAGAACACCAGGTCTAGAGTAAAGTACAGAGGTGAAAGCATCATGATATCAGGCTGTATCTTTACAAATGATACTGGGACATTATATGTTATCAAGGCAAACGTGAATGAAGCGAGGTACCGGAACATACCTGAGGAGAACAAACCTTGTGGGTGAACAAACTCAATCTAGGGAGTCTTGATGGTCTCGCCAACCTTCAGACCAGAGGCAGTTGTACAGTTAATTTGTTACCGTATGTAACCATGTACTTCACTTGAGTAGTGTTATTACACTATAGTTGGATACTTTTTACTTTTACTCCATTCAAAATGTGAATAAGAGAGAGAGAAACTTAAAGGTGACCGAGTTAACAAGACTCCAGTACTATTGATAAGTTTGAAGGGAAGTACTTTAATACTTTTTAGTAGTCAAGTAGACTGCTTTTCTCAAGTAAAGAGCTACTTTAAAAATATATATATTTTAGTAATATTTTACCTGTGATATCTCTAATTTTACTCAGAAACCAGATTTGCCCACCATCTCCTGACTTTAATCTCATTGAGAATTTATAGCGGATAGGGAATATGCAAGTCCATCAGAGGAACCCTTGTATAACCCTGGCGAATTGAAGATGATTTGCTCTGAGCAACCGGCCAAAATTGAATCACCGTACTGCAAAAAAAGCTTATCACGTCATGCTGTAGATGTCTCAAGGTTGTAATTGGCGATAACAGCTTTGCAACACGTACTAATCCTGGTAATCTCTGGTGTCTGAATCATCAATTTCATGGTTGTATGTACTTATAAATAAACACTTTTTGTCCATAAATTCCAAAATCAAAGACATCATGTGTGGGGCGGACACATGAACTGGAAGTACATTAAAGTATGTTAAATAACAAACATTTCCGTGAATACTTGTTCCCCCTCACTCCACATATAGACTCCGCGGATGCACCTACTCTCATGGCAGTAGGTGAGAGAGAAAGAAATGGACAGTGCTGTGCTTCACCCACAGGCACTGCATGTTGCCAAGCTCAGCAGATGGCACAGGCTTAGTGTGGAGAGATGTGTCTCATGAATCCACCCTACTTTCTCTCTCCCGTGATTAAGCGGTTGTGGGCACTGTGGCTCCAGGGGCCATGTAGGCACCATCCAGCAACTCCCAGGTGGGTGGGGCGGAATTGGTAACGAAAAACCTGGAGGTTTGGTCCTCACTAGGGCAGACTCTCCACACGCAGAGTTTGTATTCAGTTGCACGATGATGTATGTCTGTGTGAAAGAGGATGATGCACAAAGGCGCAGTTCATTCTAATAGTCCCACTAGGTCTTCTTTCGGGGCACCTGGTGAATTTGTCTCTGCCGTGCTACTCGACTGCTCTATTTTATGTTGAGCCTTGCTGTTGTGCTGTGTGTGTGTGTGTGTGTGTGTGTGAACATTCAGAGGGCATCTGCAGTTCCAGAAGGCCATGCTCCAACGAGACAGAAAATGTGGCACAACAAACCTTCGCCTGGTCTGACTCATCTCACAAAAGAGATGGAGTTTGAGAGGGAGGGTGTGAGAGAGAGAGAGAGAGAGAGAGAGAGAGAAGGAGAGCGATCAGCCCCAGTGATGCAGTCAGATGTGGGCTGAAATCAGTCTCTCCCTTTCTCTCTAACTCCTTTTCCTTATCTCACCCCTTGCATTCTTCTGAGACTCCCAGTCAACAAAAAAGGGGCAATCCTTCATTCCTCATAACCCGAAATCAACTGTGGACACCAATTTGATCTCCACATCAAAACATTCCATAATGCACACAACATATATATCCGCGTCCATCCGCGGTGACGCCGTCAGGCGAGGATCTCGTGGGAGGCTAATTAAATTGAAGGCAGCCCCTGCTGTTTCCTGATGAGATGCAGTGTTCTCTGGCTACTCTCTCTGTCTGAATCCTCAAAGCCAGCTTGTGTTCTGGAAGCAGAGCCTTCATAGATGTCTTGTCACTGTAAAGCTTTATTGTTTTCTGGGGAGGAAAGGAGATGAGAGGTAGAAAGAAAGAAAAATAGATAGACATTTGATGGATGAGTCAGTTTAAATAAAAAGGAAATTCCCCAGACAGTGGACAGGGGGCACCATAGAGCTGTTCATATCGGCCTCTATGAGATTTGGCGTCTCGAACCAACCGTTAAGACCGTTACCTCCTCCTTCTTTCTTTTCTTGTTCCATCCCTTGCTACATTTCTCAGGAGATATTCCTCTTTTTCATTAGTTGCTTCCAATTGCAGCATCAATTCTAAGCTTTCATAAAAACCGGTCCTTGTTTGAGCGAAGGCGTTTTAAAATGTTGCAGGCTCCTTAATCTTCTCTGTGATCAGATCAGTCAGTCAACTCCTATACTCTGTCTTCTTCTTTGATTCGGTAGTGGACCACCACGCTTTGGTAACCCATCGGCCTGTGGCGATTAAGAGTTTATTTCCGAACCGTCTCAAGTGCCAGGGGATGAACATTAACGCAATTTAACACTTTAATGCAACCCAGCAGTATTTTTGCCAACCAAATCAAATCGCTTTAAGCTCGAGCACCATGGAGAGACAAAATCTCACGCTGCCATTTCTGCCTCAATCAGAATGGAGTCAGTCGAGTGTTGGTCTCTACCAGCATGAACAATTGGAGCTATTTTTTGGTCCAAAGGTTTAAACAGGCTGCCTCCCCTTCTTTCTTTATTATTATCATCAGCTTCGTTGCACATCTTAGTGAAGACAATGAATGGGAGGGTCTCTTTCGCTCTCTAACACACACACACACAAAGTAAGAGGATCCAGCTCAGCGCTCCAGTCCGTGTGCCCTGCCAGGCAACCCAGTGTGTGTACGTGTGCTTCTGATCCAGAGACAGAGGCCTCTCCCATCAGGGTAATGATATCTCACGCCTGGTTAGAGCGCCGCCGCATAATTAGAAGTGTGGGAGCTGATGGATGGTTGAGTTGTGCGGAGTGGTGGAGAGCAGAGCTGCCCAGCTGACCTTGTCATCATTACGGATAGAAGGGTCAGCCAGAGCAACCACAGCTCCAGTAAGCATCTGCTTCCTTTAATGGCACCATTTGTTCTTCACCTTGTCCTGACTTGCTCTCTATTTCTCTCCCTAGATTCATGGTCAAGGGCAACTGAGAGTCTGCCAAGCTGACCGGTGATCTTCTGCACAGGATAAAGATGTGTACTGGCCAGACTGTATTTGAACATGTTTTTTTTTTACTGACCTCACGATTTTCTCTCCATTCACCTTCTTTCAGAAAAAAAAGAAAGAAGAAAATGCAGTAGGAAATGATTATTGATCAACAAATGTCTTACAAGGTCTGCAGGTGTTCCAGTCAAGCTATTTAAATTTTTATGAAAAGGTGTTGTAGTTATTTGAAATTCCTTCATGCAGCTTCACTAACCGTTTTATCCTGATCAGGGTAAAGTTGGATCTCAAGCCAAACCTGAGTACACCAGGCATTATGCCAGAGTACACTCTGGATGGGATTAATACAGCGGTTAAAGTCCAATTTTAAATTGAAACGTGGTAGAACTCAGTGAGGACATATCAAYTGGAACAGCACTGAAAGCAAAGTTTCCATTGCAGTCCAATCGAGTGACCAAACGGACCTCAATAAAGCTGGCACAGCGATTGATATCGACATTAAGATGCAAAATACAGACCCTAAAATGAGAAAAGGATAAAACACAGATTTAAAAAAAAAATAGTCACAAATATTGGATGGGTTGCATATAGTATTTGGTCATTAAAACATATGTCCATGTCTTCCAATCCCAGTGGCATTGTTATGCACGGGAGCATGTTTGTTGAAATGATTTAGGTCTAGTCATCGTTTTAGAGAGAAGGGCCAACAAATCATTACGAGGTTCTTCCAACTGATCCCCTTTATGATGTGATTAAAGATTACTGTCTTGAACATTTGCCACCCACAAGATTCAGGGGCTCATTGCCTGGCTTTTTAAGTCTGACATTCTGTGACATTCACAGTCGCCATATTTCAACCCAAATGGAGACCTAGGTCAGATTTTATAGTGACGTGTTGCGCKCCCCASCACCATCATTAAAAAAAAAAAAACACCAACTCTGGGAATTTTCCAAGTATGGTGTTTAGCCCTGCAGCACAGTTCCAGAGGTGCCTTAAAGTTGTTCATATGTTTATGAACAGGTTAACAGACAGCGTAATTGACTGACCCTTTTCAATCTATTCAAGACGTACTTCCTGAAAGATTCCTCATTCAATGACTTGTAGCACTTCTTATTTCATGCCTTTTTTTCAGTACAGAAATTAGTACTTTATTTTATTAGTTGCAGCATTTTACACTTTTCCTCAATATACACTTGTACACCTGCACATTTATCCATACATTCGATCTTGAAGCAACGACACAACGCATAAAATCATGCCGAGACCGGTCAAAAGCTTCAGCTAACGTTCACATCATACATCAAAATGTAGGAAAAATGTGACCTCGGGCACATGGTTGTTAAAATTCCAGCACCAGAAGGGCTGTTTTGAATATTTTAAAAACTGCTCTTTTCACACACAACAGTCTCAAGTTTACACAGAACTTACCAGGAAATCGTATCTTTTCCAAAGTCCAAAGTACTTCAAACATAGAAATGTGTAATAAAAACACTTATACGTGGATGAAACAGGTTGGAACCGAGTGGTGGTTTGATGAGCTAATCACCAACCGTGCCAGGCGGCCTGGAGGCCACACTGCATTTCGTCCACTTCCGATGTCCCCCTTGTAAGTGGAAGTGCATCACCTGTCAATACGCAGATCAAGGACAGCATGCTCTTCAGACAGACTCTCATTTACAGGTTTTGCTTTTTTTAAAGCTGAGACAACATAATACTTAAAAGAGAACATAAAGTGGCATTTGAAGTAGATGTAACTGAAAATTCTCATATTTCAGAGGATGAACATGAAACTCTTGTAAATCCATGATCTTCCAGAAGCATGGCACATCTAACATTAACAAAAAAAAACCTGGGTGAGGGGACATGAACTACTCTACTTTAGGAGCAGAGACCAGCTCAACAGCACTTCTGAGTTGATGTTTTTTTTTTTTCTTTAAGCAAGTAACAGTTTTTTTTATTTATTTATAAGAATCCCATTAAAAAAGAAAAAAAAAAAAGTTTCTGTTCTGTTGCGATACCTATATACACACTACAGTATGCGTTGGAGGGAGTGGCACTGTGCTTAAAAGTGTTGGTCTACTAACCGGATGGTCACTGGTTCAAAACCCCAAAGTAAAGTCCAGCACCCTCAACATATACTATTAGGCATCAAAATGGCACTCTGACTATACAAAACTGCCACTGAAACAACACAGGAGATATCTCTCCTGGATTAGGAGTATTCATCATCTGTGGATGGATGATATACCCTTATACCCTCCGTGCATCCATCCATTCAGGAACCTCTGTAGTCCAACGAGGGACCGTGGAGGCCAATGGTGATGACAAATTAATTCATTGCCATTTGTACGACCGTGGTAGGACCAATATCCACATTCACACACTACAGGCAATTTGGGAACGCCAATTAGCCTAATCTGCATGTTTGAGGAATGTTGGAGGAATCTGGGGACTCTGGAGAACACCCACCAAGCACAGAGAGAACATGCAAACTCCATGCACACATCAAACCCAGGATCTGGAGGTGCAAGGCGACAAAGTGATTCAACTCACTGAACACCTATTGGGATGGATGGGAACACTGCCTACATGTCAGTCATGACACTGACTAATAGCCAGACATCAGTCAGTGACTTCACTAATGTTCTTGTGGGTGAAAGATTAGACATTCTCACCTCAAGCGTCAAAATCCAGTGAAAAGCTAACCCACAAAATTGGAGTAATAACAGTAAATGGTAGAGAGATAGGTGAGGGAAGAGAAAAATATAATAATAATAATAATAATAATAATAATAAGAGTCAATTATATGATTCTTTTCTCTGGCAAATTGTTACACTGATTTCAGGATCGTTTTTTTTTTTAAATTGTTAATTTAAATGTTTGATTTGAGGTGAGAAAATGTAGTTCCTTTATAATCCTGCAGGAAGTGTCCTCTTAACTATTCACACATTGGCAGTGTGTGGTAAAAGCAAATTACGTGCTGAGCGTGTTTAAAAGTGTAACAAAAACAATGTAATATAAAATCAAGGTACTCAGGATGATTATAGAAATCAAATTGCCATCTGGGTATTGTGATAATACCGAATCGGCCAGTCCCTGGCAATTCCCATTCCAAATATATGAGGAATTGAATATGTAATGTGAAATTGAAAATTGCACATTTTGGAAAATAATACATTGCAGTTTATCCTTTATAAAGCAACAAAATTTGTTGTGCTAGACATGGAAGTGTAGCWTGGGGAACTGAGGGCAATTGGGGAGCAGCAGAATGCTGTCACGTCAGCGTTGAAAGTGCCATATAATAGTTCCTCTCACAACTACGTGCAAGTCAGGCAGGATGGACCCCAACCCGTGACAGAACATAGCCCGAGTGAAGCACCTAGACAGACTGAGTGGACAGAGATGGATGACAGGAAGCTTGAGAATAAAATAGTAGCTCAACCTCTTTCATGTTCCACTCAGAGTGGCTGAAGGGCCACTGAGACTGCTTCATCCCAGATTTGTTCTGACCAAGCTCTCTGCCTGCTCTTTGGCACAACTTCAGAACCCTCACCGGTGTCTCCATTACTTCTCTCTCCACTCAAGAAGCTTCTCCAGAGCTCATCAGAGTTGGTTTTCTCACCACTCAGGCTTCTGATCCTGCCAGCTTCACAGAACCCAAACTTCCTTTTCTACATTAGCACAACCAAACAACACACCATCCAGCCTTCCTAACAGAATCTGCTCTTCTCTTCTCCGCTACAGATATCAAACAGTCAGGCTAAGTTCTGAGGCGGGAGTTACTTATGCTGATGTTGCTCCAGACAGCTGTCATGGAAACAGATGTCGGCTCGGTTATGATGTGCCAATGTGTTTGATTGTGACTCCCCGTGCCTGCACAGCGTGGTGCCACCATTGATGTTACGGCAAAAAGAAGGCCTCGCACTGGATTCATTATCGGAAATTCCCCTACTCTTTCTGCTCCCAGGTTGGAGGAGCCGAGTCAGCTGCGAGGCGCTGTTTGAAGAGCGGCGAGACCAGATGCGCGCTAATGACAGCGTGTTTGCTGCCCCTCCTCCACTCCCTTCATCTTCGGAGAATTAGTGCTGTGGCTGACTATCGAGCACAGAAAGGTGGAGGGATCTCCGATTCGGAACGTGCACTTTTTGGAAGCCGTTTGCTCGCGTGCATGTGTCGTGCCAGAATGGGCCATGCACCAGTCTGTCAGAAGGAGTCGAGCTTGAAGTGCTCTGCTGCAGTTCTAACTGATCTTCTCTGCTTTCAGCTCTATCAAAAAGACTGCAGCACTGTATACTAATGCCATCTGGGCGTGTTACACAGTGGAGTTCTGTGTAAAACGAAAAAAAAAACTCTACTGACAACCGGTAGCTGTGTGAGGTGATGCACACTCAACACTCTGCTAGCTATACGAACCCTCATTCTCACCCAAAGGTATTGCCTTCATATCCCAGCGTCAACCATACACGTCTCCACAGGCCTCCAGAGGAGCCGAGGTGCTGCAGTGGAGATCAGAGCAGAGCATGCTGGGAGCTATGTTGGGATTCACACCTGCCTTCTTCCCATGAAGGAGAATATGTTCTCGCTCTCCCTCTTTGCTGCGGGGCTTATCAGAATTTTAACGTGTAGCATCGCTGTCTAGACACAGGCTTACTGCAGAGAGCTGGAGAGAGCACTCATCCAGCCAGACTGGAAACAAACACCCGATGCTCAGAGGACACCATCTTATTGCTGAGCACATACCGAAGAGGCCACACTTCGCTAGATAAATCAATCTGCACGTCATAATATGCATATCTTAAGTATACAACACAAACAAATACATTGAAAAAAAGAATGTAAAAATTTTGATGAATAAGCATGCATCATTTTATTTTTTTATTACTATTTTAGATTTAGTCGTTTAGACTTTGTAATCAGATGTCAAAACAAGCCCAGATATTGCTGCATGTTCTCAACATAACGTAATGGAAGTATGCTATATCTAGGAAACTAACAGATCTGTGTTTAATGTATTTCACCACAAAAAGGAATGCTAGTAGTGAAAGAAAGCTATACACCAGTTGACGTTTATAGCAATGCAGAAATTAATAAAACGTCTCTTGATGATTTGTATTTCCTTTACCATTTTATAACACATTATGTCACATTATAGTCTCAAGCCAATACCAATTTACAGAAGGAACAAAACCCAAACAAAAAAAACAACTGTAGTGCCATCTGGTGTTACACTACAGTATTACAGCAAGTGGGTTTTGACCAATATAATGTTAAACCAATATAAATATATATTAAGCATGTTTATTTAAATAATTACATTAAACTGACAGCTAAAATTTTATCACTGATTATTAGTTATCTGATTATCTATCCTTAAAACTCTGAAATATTTTACCATGCCTGTAAAAGTTTAGTTTAGGTGGTTATACATAAGGAACCAGTAAAAAAAAAAAAAAAAAAAAAAAAAAAAAAAAAAAAAGGGGGGGGGGGGGGGGGGGGAGAGAGAGAACCTTCATTCAAATTCACATAAATTCATTTTATTTACAGAAAAAAAAAAAACTTTAAAGGTGTTCCACAATGAGAACACACAAACACTAATAATAACCCGAGCTCAAGCGTTAGCCCAGCAGTAGTCTTYGTTACCCAACACCAGTTACCACTGAGGTTTTGCTGCTCCCTCTCTAGAGAGTCTGTCTGCCTCCTCATTTCCTAAATAGCCAGCATGACCTGGGATGTGCAACTGAAAAATAAAAGAATGGAGAAGCATCGAAAATGGATGAATATGGTACATTATTGCTTCTCTCATTTGCAATAATAGCAAGTAAAATGCTTTTAAATAACTCTTCTGAAAGGAGAAGCAGAGGGTTAAAGACACATGGGTAAGCAACAACTGAACACCTCAACCATGGACACTCATCCAGCTGGATGGTTGGTGCACAACCAAAGACAGTAGAAATAAATAAATAAATAAATAATTCTGTAATTTCTATTTGGCTCCAAATGCATTAGAACTGTGGAAGCAAATATAGTCTGATATAGACGAGAAGAACCAGGCAGAAGGTGCACATCGGCTGTCTTTGTACAAAAAAGGATTGTTAACATCACTTGCTAAAAAAAATTACAAAAATAATCATCAGTTTTAAAGAGATGGGGAAGAAAATCAATTCGGTGATGCGTTGTGATTCTTTTGTGTCACAATTCATGAATCATGATCACTGACCCCGAAATTGACTTTTCAAAAATAATTTCTTAATTTATATTTGATTGCACTTGGGACATAAAAATGTTGCAGTCCCTCTATAATCCTATAGGTGGTGCGCTCTAAACCAAACACACTTGGACGGGCAGCACAGTGTCCTGTGTGGTAGAAGAGAGTTATATGGCAAGTTTGTTTAGACTTGTAACAAAATAATAATAAAATAAATATATAAAATCACGATACAAATTAAATCGGTACCTTGGTATAGTGATGATATAGGATTGGCTACTGCCTGATGATTCTCATTCCTTCGGTTTTATTCACAAATATCACACAAACTAGCAGGCAAAAAGTCACACTAAATTTAAAATACATTTTCCATTTTCAAAAGTTTTTAATAAACGCTTATGGTTGATGTTTGTTTCTACAAATGGTGAAGTTAATGTCCAAGTATAAATACTGTATATAAAAACAGTTTTTTTTAATTTAATTTAAATTACATAAAACATTTTGGCATTTGACAGATGCCCTTACCTAGGGTGACCTTCCCTTATACAACTGAGCAGTTGCTCAAAGGCTTAACAGGGGCAGATTGGAGATACAGGGGTTTCCTACCGACATGGCCTTCCGATCATGAGCTTCACCTACTTAATTATTATGTTTTCCCATAATAGTCAGCGCAACACGTAACATGCAGCTGATTTTTCTGATTTATGATTTGTATTTGGGACAGGTGCCTCTCTGTGTCTCCTCCCTGAGGAGTTACACACGTGGACAAAATTGTTGGTACCCTTCGGTCAATGAAAGAAAAATTCATAAAGGTCACAGAAATAACTTTAATCTGACAAAAGTAATAATAAATAAGAATTCTATGAATGTTAACCAATGAAAGTCAGACATTGCTTTTCAACCATGCTTCAACGGAATTATAAATTTTTTTTAAAAAAACTCATGGAACAGGCCTGGACAAAAATGATGGTACCCCTAGAAAATACTGAAAATAAGTGGCCAAAGGGACATGTTAATTCAAGGTGTGTCCACTAATTAGCATCACAGGTGTCTACAATCTTGTAATCAGTCTGTGGGCCTATATATAGGGCTCCAGGTAGTCACTGTGTTGTTGGGTGACATGGTATGTACCACACTCAACATGGACCAGAGGAAGCGAAGGAAAGAGTTGTCTCAGGAGATTCGAAAGAAAATTATAGACAAGCATGTTAAAGGTAAAGGCTATAAGACCATTTCCAAGCAGCTAGATGTTCCTGTGACTACAGTTGCACATATTATTCAGAAATTTAAGATCCATGGGACTGTAGCCAACCTCCCTGGACGTGGCCGCAGGAGGAAAATTCATGACAAATCAAGGAGACG
>QMIH01001808.1:56826-70093 GCA_003987875.1 Clarias batrachus | reverse complement strand
AGAATGGCTAAGAGGAAAACATTGGACTATTCTAAAGTGGCCTTCTATGAGCCCTGACCTCAATCCTATTGAGCATCTTTGGAAGGAGCTGAAACATGCTGTCTGGAAAAGGCACCCTTCAAACCGGAAACAACTGGAGCAGCTTGCTCATGAGGAGTGGGCCAAAATACCTGCAGAGAGGTGCAGAAGTCTCATTGACAGTTACAGGAATCGTTTGATTGCAGTGATTGCCTCAAAAGGTTGTGCAACAAACTATTAAGTTAGGGGTACCATCATTTTTGTCCAGGCCTGTTCCATGAGTTTATTTTTTTAAATAATTCCGTTGAAGCATGGTTGAAAAGCAATGTCTGACTTTCATTGGTTAACATTCATAGAATTTTTTTAAATTATTACTTTTGTCAGATTAAAGTTATTTATGTGACCATTGTGAGTTTTTCTTTCATTGACCGAAGGGTACCAACAATTTTGTCCATGTGTGTATATTTTCAGCTTTTCCCATAGAACTGCAATGTCACTCTATTTGTCAACTGTCTGCACTTACACTTACATTATATGTGTCAGTAATAACGGTTGTCATAACAGTATAAATTATTGATCAAGTACATATTTTGTACATTAATTAATGTGATAAACAATTAGATACAACTCAATCTATTAAACAAAACAGGGTTCTAACTTGGACCATACTCAACGAATGAGGAAACTCACCCATTTAACATCAAGTTCTTCATTCAGTTCATCCAGCTTTTGGAAGTCATCTTTATTGACCACCTCACCACCTGTTTTGAGTCTCCAGCCATTCGTTTTCCAGTTCTTTACCCAGCTGGTAATTCCTTCATGGAGCAAAAACATGCAGGATGACATGGAATGCACTTGTAAATGTAAACACATATGTAAACAAACAGGAATATTATTTTTCTTTATCAGAAGTCTGAAAGAGCTGCTCAGACAGGTCATAGAATATACCATTAATGGTGAACTTGCTGTCGGTGTAGAGAACCAGCTTTTGGATGTCCATTTCAATGGCTTGTTCCAGTGCCCTGCAGGCTGCCTGAACCAGAAGTGAAAAAAAAAAAGAATCAGATACGCACACCAGACGTTTTGACTGTAAAGAAAAAAATGTAAAGAAAGTCTGTACTACTCCAAAGATGTATTTAAAACATCTGCAAATTCAACTTTTGTTGTAACACGAAAAATGTTTGTAGTTTAAATACTTTTTTTTATACACAGACCTTTGCCACAAAACATTCTGCCAATTGTGACAGAAACAGGAAGTTTTATTTTTGTAGGACTTTGACTTTAAACAAATAACATCTGAAGGAAAAAAAACAACAACAACAACAACAAAAAAAAACATCAAAATCTACTTGTTTAGAACACGAGATATGTTCAATACCAGTAATGTACTTTGGTTACATCCACAATTTGAAATGTTTGCAATAATGGTAAGAAGTGGTTTGGTTTAAAAACATTTTTTTAAATTAAAAAAAAAAAAGATATATTTGAAGCATATTGTTTAGTTGTTTGTCATCTTTTGTTTTTAATCATTCTGTGCCATGGGTGCCAATAGTTATAGGGTCAAATGTACACTCTACAGACAAATAAATAAAGAATTTCTGACCACTTTCATTGAGGTTAGTGAATGTAATGTGACAAAGAACGCGACAGAAAATATCTCCTGCCGACTGCAATTAGACGGAACAATAACTTTGCTCTGGGTCAAGAGAGGGAGCGCCTTCTCTGACATCACCATAAGTATAGATCATGCATTTTCATTTTCCCTTTTTATTAAGATCATGTACAAAGAAACAGTATTTGTACATCATGTGAACTGGCTGCTATAACTTTACAATTTTCCTCTGGTATACAGTACTCTATCCATCAATCTATCTACAGTACCTACCACTGCATTGGAGCAATTTTCTATCAGCCCTTTATTTTTAAAAGGGCTGAAACAAAATTGATCGATTTAGCACTTTATATGTTCTGATAATGCAGGTCTTCTCCCTTACCTGTAGTTCAGCTCGTTGGTTGGTCTGTCTCCCTGATAACCTCTCTGAAACGTTACTGTAGCAAGATGAACAAAGACAAATCAGCTCGGACAATCTTGGCCTAAAAATCTTCATTTTGAACAACTTTTTTTTTAATACCAGAAAGACGACGGTACCATTATTCAATTTATTTTTATCATTCACTCACTCATCTTCTATACCGCTTTATCCTGTATTCAGGGTCACAGGGACCTGGAGCCTATCCCAGGAGGCTTAGGGCATGAGGTGGGGTACACCCTGGACAGGGTGCCAATCCATCAAGGGCACACACATACATACACTTACTCAGACGCGCGCGCACGCACTACAGGCAATTTGGGAACGCCAATTAGCCTAATCTGCAGGTCTTTTGACTGTGGGAGGAAACCGGAGTACCCCGAGGAAACCCACCAAGCACAGGGAGAACATGCAAACTCCATGCACACAGAGACAGGAACCTGGCCGGGGATCGTACAAGGTGACAGTGCTAACCACTACACCACCGTGAAGCCCAATTTATATTTATGAATTTAAAAAAACTTAGCAATTATAAAGATTACATTTATAGAGAAGTATTTACGGTAAGAGGAGCTGGTGTCAATATCCTTCTTAAATCTCAAAGAAATTTGAGAAACTTCAAACATACAACTGACGAGGTACAGTCTGTGTTACAGACTGCATTCTTTTTTTTTTTAAATCAGAAACATACATGTGTTATTATGTTAAAATGCATTACTCACAGAGGGTGGTTTGGACCCCAGTACACTCCGATCCCTGCACGAGCTCCATGTCTCCCATTTTTTGTACAACAGCCATCTGTGTACACCACCACTGCGTCTCCTACAGCCAAACGCCACATACAAAGATACACACAACCTGTAAGCTGCAATTCACGTTTAGTCACTGCTCTGGTTTTGGAGAGCTGATTAACCTGTACGATTGTTCATTTAAAAAATATTATAATCTAAATGATTACCCATATAAGTGAGCCCCTTTGTACTGTTGTCCTCAGAGGTCTCAAGTTTCACTCGTTTTACATTCTGTTTGTTATCCTCGTCCTCTTCGATGGCCCTTTTAGAGCTAACAGAAGCACTTGTGCTATGCTGAGCGGCTACAGAACCTAGGCATTCAAAAATCTTAATTAGCATTAGCATCTCTATGAACTGCAGTAAATTATTTAAAGGACAGACATGACGGCTTAAAGGGACTTACTTATCCGTTTTTCCGATGAATTTTATCTCCAATAAAATTTAAGTTTTAAATGTTTTTTTTTTTTAAATAGTGAGAAAACTTATCTTATTAAATTTAAGGTTAGGCCTCCAGGTTTTATTTAACAAACCCCGCTTTCTGCATTATGATTGGTTAAAGAACAGAGTCTCATCTATGATTGGCTAGACTGTTTACTAGAAAGCAAATCAGTGCTCCTTCCTCATCCAAAGACCAAATGGATTAAAGTTGCAGATTGGGGATGGGAATCTGACTCCATCCACCCATTTAGCAACCTACAAAATTAGGGACCATGGAGGCCAATGGTGAATACCATAGTATTTATTCCCATTTTACAACCATGGTGGGACCTCCGGTCAACATTCACACACACGACAGGCAATTTGAGAACGCGAATGAACATAACATGCATGTCTTTGGACTGTGGGAGGAAACCCACCAAGCACAGGGAAAATATGCACTCAACCCGGACCCTGGAGGTGCAAGGTGACGGTGCCACCAGAGATCTGACTATATATGGTGTATGAACATCTTGTGACTCAACGTAATATACTGTATATTGTTGAGCTTTTTGGCTATAAAAATGTCACACACATTGGATTTTCTTGGCTTATTATGCTAAACAAACAGTCACAGTAAAATAAATATCTACATATATAATAAACAGGTAAAAAAAACKGTATAAATATAGTAGCCATGATTACTCTCTGTGGATGTTGTGGGTGTTGTCTCGTTCTGTACAAAAGCCAAAGCTTCAGCTTCACTGGCAAACTTTTTATAGCGAGCATCAGGGAATCTGTCCACCTGAAACTTGCACTCATCCCTTTGGGATTAAACAACAGAAAGACGCAGAACGTAAGGACTAAAACGAATATGAGTGAGATTGTAAAACAAAACAAAAAAAAGCTGGTTACCATGCTCACCATGTTTGGTAGACCCCAGGCTYGTGTCCTTTCCTCACTGCGTAAAAGAAACTGCCTTTCTTTCCCATTTCTTCAGCGCTGACGCACAGAGCCCTGCGTACAAGTCTGGAAACAGTGAATAATCTCAACATAACCTTAACTCAGTCCATTCTAGACCAACCGATAACCACCACAACACACAGACACGTTATAATTCAGCGCTGACTGAGAAAGCCTTGTTATTATTATTTCTGGAACTTTCGGTAACGCTTGTTAGTTAGCAAAACATGGCGGCTCTTATGTGTCGGAAAATTCACACGTCTATAACAGAGCTAAAGAAACGCAAAAACCTACTATACTAAATGTCTCATTCTTCTAATGACACGTGTTGACAATTTTAACAGCACCAGTTATTCTCTTGCTCTGCTAAGATGCTGCGTTGCTTTTCTTCCTCTTGATCTAGACATAGCAGCTCTTGGATATGCATTTTATGCGGTGCAGCACTGCCACCTAATGGCCCGGAGAGTAGAGCAGGCCGGACAGGCAGGTTTAATTATTTGTGACGTACATTTTCTATTTTTTTTATTTTGCAACATACAGTACAGACAAAACAACACACAATCCACACAAATATAGCCAGGGAAGATAAAGGGAAGAAAAAGGAAGCAGTATACAAAAAGCATATACAAAAACAAGACAAGAAACAAGAAAATAACAAAAAAAAGAGCACCAAAAGTAGAAATAAAAAATGTATCCCAAATGTTTTTGTTACATGTCAAATTCTAACTGTACCATTATTCAATTTATATGTATTACTCACTCACACATCTATACCGCTTTATCCTGTATTCAGGGTCACAGGGATCTGGAGCCTATCCCAGGAGGCTTAGGGCACGAGGTGGGGTGGACCCTGGACAGGGTGCCAATCCATCACAGGGCACACACATACACTCACTCAGACACACACACTCACACACACTGCAGGCACGCCAATTAGCCTAATCTGCAGGTCTTTTGACTGTGGGATTAACCGGAGGACGCGGAGGAAACCCACCAAGCACGGGGAGAAAATGCAAACTCCATGCACACAGAGGCAGGAATTGAGCCTGGCCATGCAGGTGCAAGGTGACAGTGCTAACCACTACACCACCATGCAGCCCAATTTATATTTATGAATTAAAAAAAACTTAGCAATTATAAAGATTACATTTATAAAGAAGTACTTACAGAAAGAGGAGCTGGTGTCAATATTCTTCTTAAATCTCAAAGAAATAAAAGACTTAACAGGATAATATTTATATAATAATTTAAATGAGACTTCTTTCATCTTGTTAATTAAAATCTTTTTATAAGTTAAAGTCCAAACTTTTTTCCAAGGAATATTGTTAACAAAATTGTCACATGTACATTACAGCCCCTGGAGCAGTTAGGGTTAGGTCCTTGCTCAAAGCGCTCCACAGTGCAACTTTACAGTGTATCCTGATCTTCTGTTCAGTAACCCAGTCTTAACCATTTGAGCCACCATCGCCCACACGCCCAGGAGAGACTGCGACCTGAACCACTTGGCCATTCTTAAATAGTAAAAAAAAAAGATATACAATATCAGATCTTATTACACTTTTTATGCAATTCATTTGAGAGCATCCTCACAAACTATATTTTAGTGCGGTATATCAACTGCTTCTGACTGTAAAGCCCTTCAGAGGGTGTTGGAAAAACAATGCCAGGGATGCCGACTGAAGATTTTTTTCTCCGCTATGACCCCAGTTTGTGTGTGATCGGTCATGTGACTACATGTGGTTATTGTTACTGCGTCTGATTGGTGAAACAGTCATATGGTAGATCAACCGGCTGCATGTGTAGAATAAAGTGAGATGGTTAGAAAAATAACGAGTCGAGTGTAGCCGAATGTCGCAGAGTAAGAGTAGCGTTTCTTCTTCACAAATCTACTCGAGTAAGAGTAAAAAGTATGGTGCTGTAAAACTATTCATAAAAGGATTTTTTTTTTTCAAAAGGTTACTCAAGTAAATGTAACGGAGTAAATGTAACTCATTACTATTCACCTCTGCCGATCATGAATGATGTTTACAAGAGTGGCATTATCAAAGATAAATCTCACTCCCAATCATTTATTGGGATTAATTACATTAATTCACGCTTCTAACATCAGGCAGGTGCTACAGGTGTCAGTCAAACCGGATTGTGACTCAACTCTGCACCCACACAAACAGGAGTATATTAGACCACAAGGAAGGCCTCACCCTGGACAGGGTGCCAATCCATTGTAGGGCATGATACCAAATAAGCTTACAATACATGTCTTTGAGCTGTGAGAGGAAACGATGCCAAGAATATGCAAATCCCATGCAAAAAGATTGGTGACTGATGACACCCATAGATTTATGATAACGTATGTACCAAATGCAAGTCTTTCAGAAGGTCCAAATTTACCAGGTCCCGACTCAATATTTAACCCTTTTCTATAAAGTGAATTGGTAGAAATGGGTATTTCATGATTCCTAGCTACTGGTCTCTGTCACAGTCCACTCTCAGAATGACTTCATTAGAAATTTAACCAGATGAAGTGAATTTTCTCTTCTAGACATGCTCAGGCATGGGTATCTAACCTGAAATTGTAGAAATAGTAGTTAAAATAACAGTGAGAAAATTGAATGCAAACATTTTATCATAAAACTACAGGTGTCTATTTACTTCTTKCATGCCTGTAAAAATAACCAGGTTGAATATGGGTGCACAAGCTTTTATAATGCAGCATGTGATTGTGTTCAGAATTAACTAATCAAAATCATGTTGAAAATAATTATCATACACCAGTGAAGTGATTCAGATTACCACCAAATACAAATTAGGTGTTTCTCTAGAAATTTGCTGACAGATCCTCTTATGGGTGCCCCTCCAAAATAGATGGAAAGACGAGATGAAAACTAATTAGTGTAGCTGACCAAGTACTGCTAATGCGCTAAACGATGTCATTTTACTGATGATGTGCCAAAATTTGTTATGTTCTGAGGAGACCAAGGTAGAACTTTTAGACTGACTTCCAAAAGATATATTTGGCACAAAAACAAGACAGCTCATCACCCAAAGATTAACGTACCCACAGTGAAGCATGGTGCTGGCAGCATCGCTCCATGATTCCCGGTGATGCAAATTCTCTGTCTGGAGAGATATCCATTGTTTCTCTGGCAGATTCTTATATGGCCAGATTACCAGCTCAACGCCTGAGGGAGCCTTCAATCAGCAGTCCAACCCCTTAATTCCCGGGCTGCCCCTGTCTCAATTAGTAATAACTCTAAATACAAATCTGTTTTGAAACGAAACCTGAAGGATGAACAGGTAGAAAAATTCTGCACGATAATAACCCAAAGTTCTATTCCAAGTTATAGAAAAGCTTCAGAAGAATAATTCACTTAGCCAGAGAATACATTCTTGGAAATAAATAAAAGGCATTGTCCCTGGGGCAGTAACTTTCAAGGGCATAGAACTGTACCTTAATATAAGGAAACTAATTGGTACCAATTCTGTTTGTACCATCAAGAATATTATTTGTAACATAGGCAACCAAAATGTACCCTTTGTTATATAAACCTGCTGGTACATTATTGTACTTTAATCAAAGGTTCAAATCTTGTCCTTGAAGGTACCACTCAGGGTGACAAGCCCTTTTGTACCTTAATAGTGTCTAATGTGTTCCTTTRGGAACTATATTAAAAAAAAGTAATTTTCCTATTGAATAAGACATTCAATCAATTTATTATGAACATATATGAAATATGTTTGAAGACTGCCGTAGATTACAGTAAAATATTCTTTAAAATACATCTTTCAGGTATACAATTGAACAAATATTTAAACTAAATAAAACACTTCTATTAGCTGAAAAAAACATTTACAAAATACAATCACACTAAAATTGTACAGTATATAAAATACAATTTTCCATCTACAATAAAATTTTAATTTTTAAATTATTTTTTCCCCACTTTTCACAAAATACCATTGCATTTACCCAACATTCTTTCAGAGCAGAAATGAAATGAAAAGCATCAACACTGTAATAAGATACCCTGTGAATATTCATATCTGTAAAACTCTTAAACAACTCCAGCAACTTCATCAATCACAGCTGTTGCTATTCCCAGCTAAAAGTTAGCGTAGACAGTGAATAGTAAACACTACATGCACAATATACTTAATATTATGGTCATTAATTGATTTAAATAAATTAGAATGTGTGCAAATGTCTTACCTCACTGGATGCAAAGCTAAATAAGCTAATTTAATAAATTGCTTAGGGGTCTGCATTTGTTTTGAGGCTCTAAAGAAGTTTTGACATGTCCTGAAATTTGCATATTTTTCAGTTTTTATAAAGAAATATGCGAACAGCATGTATGTACAAGTTAATATTTTAGAGAATATGACAGGTATGTGTGGTTATTGAAAAAAAGAAGTCACTGAAATAAAGCCACAAACCACATTCATAACATTTGTGTACAAGACATTTGTGGCTTCAAAATGATGTGATAATCATGCTGCTCACTCATTCACAGAAAACAATATCTTATTTTTTTACATTTTCTAAGATGAACCTATTCACAGAAGGCACTTTTATGGCCGTACAAAAACACATTCAGGGTAAAACAGTGGAAACAGGTACAGTCCATGATGAAAAAAGGGTGTTAATTTGGTAAAAGCCCACGCTTACACCCTATACACAGTCATACATCTTTGTGCCACTCTCAAAAAGCAGTTCCTGTTCAACGACATGAACATTTCCTGGCATTTCCTTGATGTTTTTTGCTGCTAACCATACACTGCTTTTCAATGCACACAGACCCTGGGACCAGCAGTGACAACATCTCTGTCACCTTCTGTTGTACTCTGTCACTGGTGCAGACAGATACTTATTGTGTGTCCATCCACTTTAAAAATACAAGAGATTCATCCCGAATCCAGACCCCATTTGTGGTCCAGGTTCCCATGTTGGCAGGAATCGCGAGTCATCACCAGTATGTGTTTTCCATGACAGTGATGGCTGTCTGCATCTTGCCTGCTTGTTTGCATTTGCTTTCTATCAAACAGGTGGCTGATCATTTTCGCTGTCACAACTGTTTAGAAAAAAAAGAAAGAAACAACATGAGCTTGTAACGGCTTTCGAATAAGCCGCTGTGTTGGTAATATTCGAGGAAGTTCTTGGACGCGTACAAACAGAGAACATACAAAAAAGGTAGATGCAATTATATGTCTTACTTTATTTGTGCTCCATTAAACAATTGTCTTAAATCCACAAGTTGAGAATATTCATCAATGTTATCAAACCATACGCGATGGCACAGCGTTACATATTATCCTCACACACGCTACTCTGTTGTGCGGTCAAAACTTTGTGCTTCGTAATTACCGACACACACACACTCACCTGGCTCTTACGCCGGTGCTACCATTATATTGCGTCACAGCGCCATCCAGTGGCCAAAGAAACTTTACAATGAAATGGCTCCAACAAGCATGATAACATGAACATGAGCATCATCATCGTCAATCACTATTGACCATGCATAAAAACAGCACAAGCTTTTGTAATGTCATACAACTTTAAAAAAAATCTGAATATCACAAAATCTGCAAGCTACATAACCCAGTATTTTAGCCACCTGTAGCTTAATATTTGTGGTAAATACCATTATGGAAAGCAGTGTCATAAGTTAACCAAAACCTAAAGCAAATAGCAACCGTAATATAAAGCTATCCATAACGAGGTGAAATGCATAAGAACATTTACACCACAGATGATATTCATGAACATCTGGAATATACATCAGGCATTATCTTAGTCACCGTGAGCTAACATGGTTGTGCTAAGCTACATAAGGCAGTGTGTTAGCATGCTTAACAGTGTTATCTACATGCTACTCTATACTGCAGTATGTAAGTGATAATGAAAGACAATGTTTCATATAAGCTGGCCAAAGTTAGCCAAATGAGGAAAAATAAAATGTAATCATCAAAAACACAGTAACGAGATGTGCACAAACCTGTTGACTGTACATATCTCTTTAAAACTCTTAAATAACTGCAGCAACATCATAAATCACAGCTGTTGGTGACAGCTTGCTGAAGTGTCAGTGTTGTTCTGAGAAAAAGCTAAACTCCTCTCACTGTCCAGCATTCTGTACCATTTATGTTAGAACAATTACTGTATGTAACTTCAATTCGGTTGTACCTTAAAAGGTAAAAAAAAAATGCATCATTAGCTGTCTTTACAAAGCATTAAAAACTAAAGCAAATAGCTACCGTAAGATAAAGCTATCCAAAACTGAGTCGCTCTTGTTTGCACATTTGCACGTGCATGTTATGTTGTTTCTTTTGTATTAGATAAATACATTTAAATAATATTATAAACTTAGATAGGTTTCTGTTAACGTAAAAATGTCAATCTGTCTTGCCTCAGCTAGTCAGCTAATTAGGTTTCTTAGTTGTATGTACAGGAGCACCTTGGTCCTGGAGGAACATTGTTTTGTTTCACTGTGTATGAAACTGTATATGGTTGAAATGAAAAATAAATGAAATTTTATATACGGTTACATTTAGGCATTTAGCAGATGCTCTTATCCAGTGCTTTGAAGTTTCAGTCATTGAATAGATTTTGTTTGGGTACTAGGTTACTAACTATAAGTACATTTAGTAAAACACTTTTGGTATGTTATTTTTATTTATTTTATTTCAAGATTATGATATATATTACAACCAGCAGAGTTGCTTAGTGGTTCGTACTGTCGCCTTGCACCTCCAGGGTTGGGGTTCAATTCCCGCATCGGGTCTGTGTGCTTGGAGTTTGCATGTTCTCCCTGTCCTTTTCAGTCAAAAGACTGTCCCACAGTCAAATGACATGCAGATTCGGCTAATTGGCATTCCCAAATTGCTCATAGAGTTTAAATGAGCGTGTGTGTGTGTGTGTGTATGTGCGCGCGCCCTGTGATAGGTTGGTATCCTGCCTCATGCCCTAAGTCTCCTGGAATTGGCAGGCCCGCTGCATCTCTGTATACAGGATAAAACGGTGCAGGCGATGAGTGAATGAGCGAGTGTGATATCTATTGTTTATTTTCCTAATTGCTATATTATTGTCTTTAAGCCTCTGTGCTCTTTTCTGATAATCACAGCCTTCTTTCAGTTTTCAATTAAACTTTATAATTGATATTTGAAATATAATAAAATAAATATAATAAAATACTTGAAATTATATTAAAAACAAAACAATTACATTTTACAACATTGGGGCTCTTACTCGTTGATACGGCTGAATTTTGAACACACACGTGCAATGTTGTCACGAGGCAGCACGCGCGCCCCCTAAAGACCGGAAAAACCAAACGCATTTCCCGCGCACATTTCCCATGATCCTAGGCGTGACGCGCTTTTACCGGCCTCTCGCGAGATTACGGCCTCTTTCCAGGCCGTCGTTGACTGAGGTAGGTTAGTTGAGTTCAATGTCTTCAGCAGATAACGTTATAAAATGTCTAAAATAGACATGTTGTTGCGATTTTATTTCATTATAACGGTTAAGTATTCCGGGATACGTTAGATAAAGGGCTTTGTTGAGTCGGATGGCAGTTTGGAGGAAGTAATTTCTATAGTTGTGCCAGGGCTAGCCGAGGTGGCTCGCTGTACATGGAGGAACGCGGTAGAGAAAAAGGACTTGGGCCTGGCTGGGGCTCTGGTGTACTGCGAGTAATGTGTCTTTTAGGTAATTTAATCGATTTTGTACGAGTGTGAAAGTAAAATTGAGTAACAATGAACTCGCGAGCTGACTACTTCATCTTCATTGCTAGTGATGTTAGCTCGCGTTGCTAATGAGACCACGCCGAGATCAGTTCTCTCTATAACAGCTCGTTTCTCTTCCACTATATGTGACAAACTACTAGTTAAGTGCTGCAAGAGAACCAAGTTCATTGTTTAGGCTACTAAGAGTTGGTTAATTAGGTTAAGTGTGTTAGCTAGATAAAGCCCTCATAGACCTCATTTTTACTCAGCTGTAGAAATAAAAGCATTTTTAATCCTGAGGTCTGTCATGCTTCTTTCTGACTGTATGTGTTGTGTTTCAGTCATAGGCCATGTTCAGTAGCAGCGCGAAAATCGTCAAGCCGAATGGCGAAAAGCCAGACGAGTTTGAGTCTGGCATTTCCCAGGTAAGATGACTTAAAACGCACACACTTTTTCTTGCTGTCTTCTCTTCATGTTTAAAATGCCTTCCTGTTTCCCCGGACAGGCTCTTCTTGAGCTGGAGATGAACTCTGACCTGAAGGCTCAGCTGAGGGAGCTCAACATCACTGCTGCTAAGGTCAGAAATGAAACATCCATCAGAAAATTTACAGCAACTCGTGCACTCCGTGCAACTGCACCTAACCTCATACATCCTAGTGCCAGTGTCCTCGTTATCTATAACTTTTATACTGTTATGTCTGGGCTACCCATTTAAGTTAAGTTAGCCTTTATTGGTCACACATACATTACTGCACAGTGAAATTATTTATTCTTCGCATATCCCAGCTTCTTGTTAGTAGGCCATTTTTACGGCGCCCCTGGAGCAGACAGGGTTAAGGGCCTTGCTCAAGGGCCCAACAGCAGCAACCTGGCGGAGCTGGGGCTCGAACCAACGATCTTCCGATTCGTAACTCAGAGCCTTAACACACTGAGCCACCACTGCTCCCACAGTTGACCACCCTTGAAATAAAATGTAGTGATGGCTAAACTTTTTGTAGAAATGGTAAGGTTATCAGGGAGGGAAATGGTTTATAATTAGTCTGGTGGTTTGAAACTAAGCTTGAGCTGCATATTCATGTGACTTGATATTGGAAGGAGCTCCTGGTTGTTTCAAAGCCATGTGGTGTACTTTTCTTTAGCTTGAACATCAGTGTGTTACAAGTTTTTACTAAGCAAAACTTCATTTATGTGCAAAAATGTATTCATCGTCCAAGTAATATCAAAGAGTTTGGGGCATTCAATCACTGAAATCAAGAGCTTTATATATATATATAAATTTTGTATTATTTTTTATATGTAATGGTGAACCCTTACACCAGTTTATAA